>QAXN01000363.1:11906-28515 GCA_004335795.1 Chlamydomonas sp. 3222
TGGGCTAGCCCAAGGTGCCAGTCATGCACCCTGCCTGACGGTGCCAGAGATGAGTGTGGATTTTGTGCCCTTCTCCACCTGCACCCTGCCTGATTCCCTGACCCACTTCCTTGCCCTGCACCCCTATCTACTTACACGCACCTATCCGTGAGATGCATTTTTCTTGCTAAGCGTAAGGTTTCGTATGTTACACGGTGCTTGGGCCATTTCCATCCAGTGTCACAGCAAGCTTGGGGTCATGGCTTTGGACAGAGTGCTATGGTGCATCTGACCTCTACCCGAAACAGCGTTCGGGTGCATGACCCAGAAGAACACCCTTGTGCAAGTGCGCTGAACCTGGTTGAGCAGGCCGGGGGAGCAGCGGACCCTTCAGGGGTATGGCAACTCTGCCTGATGCCCCCCGCCATGAGCTATGACAGCCTACCCAGGCCTACCCCGTCAGCATGGCATGGCTTCATGTGTCCACCCAGGTCCACCCTGTGCCAACTTGCATGGGCATCGTCCTTTGATAGCTGCCTACCGGACCAGGCCGTGTCCAGCTACCAGTGGGGAGGGCGGGCTGTAGGACGTGGGCTAGGGGCTTGGGACGGAGGGTGCCACGAGCCCATGACACCGGCGACCGGTGACGGGGCTCAACTGGACAAACTATGCCACCTAGGCCCAACAGGACGAGGGGCACTATGTTGCTGCTCGAAAGGAGGTCTCTAGTGCACTTGAGGGCTGCCAAAAACGACAAAATTGCCGTCGCGCGGAGAGCATGGCTCTTGACAGCCGCGAGACACTGCCCCTTCATAAGCGTATTTAACCATGAGCTTAGCATGTGTAACAACAGTGTTGTGAAGCTCTGGGCTGGGTCGCCGTGGCTCGGAGAGGTCGCAGGGACTTGCGCTGCATTTGTATCTGTCGCTCCGTTACGCTCAAATAATAATAACAACCACTTTGAACGTAAATAATACAGTTAAAAGAGGCCGCTTTACAAGTACTGACTCAAATGAGTTCCATTCCTCACGGTGGACCCCCCTCCCCCATGGGCGCGCTACCAGCTTGCCACTACCCGTAGTGATCAGAATTTTTCGTGAAATTATGGTTCGGGACACCCCAAAAAATAGGCCAATAATAAATCCGTGATATTAGCATTCGGGACATGAACCAAATGGATTTACAGGCCTGATACAGGATTCGGGATGGGCCTCCGGCCAATGGCGGTTTTGCCAGCAGCATCAGGCAGCATCCAGCAAGAGAGGCATGTGGTTGGGCAGCGCAGTGCCCAACAAGAGAAAGGTGTCGGAACGGGGTACACCAGGTACAGGTTTTCCGATGCACACAGGCTGCTGGGCAGCGAGAGGAAACCAGGGCTTTTACGTGCCATATGCTTCGTGATACATGGTTTCGGGATTATGTGGCTCGTCCAGCAGGATAATATATTTTCGTGATACAATTCGGGATGTTTTGCGACCATTAATTTCACGAAAAATTCGTATCACTACGGTAGTGGTGATGGAGACTGGCCACACGGCATTCCACGCAGCACGCAGCACGCAGCACGGCATCGTCCCCTGCATCCCATCTGCACAACACACCGCAATCCTCACGGCCAGAGCATAAATATACCCTTACCTCACACCCCCTGCCCCACAGCCCCACGCTCCCTGCACCGTTGCCACGACAGCACGGCTGACCTGTTTCCCCCCTCCCCCGTGCCCTGTCCCCAACGCCCTCTGCCACACACCCGCAAACCTCGCTGCCAACGCACTCGCCCCGTAGCGCCCCACCCGCGCCGACAGCACCCCGAGGCCCGAGCAGCACCTCCACCACCGCCACGGACCCCCCCAATCTCTGCTTGCACACCATCTTAGGTGTCAACCGCGACCAGAACATGGTGGCACAGGAACCCTGCCAGCAGCTCCACCCCACCCCCCAAACCCATTGCCTCCCAGCCATCTCCTGCCCATAGCACACGCCGGTCTGCAAGGCTGCTGTCCCTCGCGGCTGCCCTACGACCAACGCCCCGCCCCTCGCCCACTCCTGGGGACGGCTGGGGAGGCTGCAGCTCGCTGCGGCGCTGACCCCCGTGCTGCATGCCGTGGCGTCTGTAACACTGGTGGAGGGGCTGCTGGAGCGGTCAGCTGCTGTGATGGCAGTGTGTCTGGACAGGGCGGTACCGCTGGCAGCCTCGCACGAACACGTCGGCGTGCTGCGGGCGCTTCTGGCTTACGGTACGTACCAGGGGAGTTCCCCTGATACGCACCGTAGGCACGATGGCCCCCTCCACACCGTACCTTCCTGTCGCCATGAGGCCCGACTGCGCCAAGTCCCGCCAAGCGAAATCGGACATGCAACCTGTATTGAGACCCATCTGCCCCACGCCGCCTGAACCCGCTTTCCCCGTACCATCGGCCCACCTGCCCCAGGCCACTTGATGCCCCTAGAGCTGATCCTACCGGTAACCTGCTCGCTCGTCACCAACACACCAACAGCCACACCGCCCGCCACACCACCACCACAACCACCAGCGCGAGCTGCAGCCCCGTTAGCGCTTGCACGTCCGCATAGCCGCACTGCTGCTGTTTCTGCTGCTGCTGCTGGCTGTGCGCCAGCGGCCCCTCTTTGCCCTCCGCGCTGCACTACACACGGCCTACCAGCTCCGCTCGGCTGCTGCACCCCACAAGCCCCCCCGCCCCTCACGTCAAGTGCAACACCTCCTTACGCAATAATGTCCTGAATCTGCCTGACACCAACTAACAACACTTGAGCCAGCAGTGTTGTCATGCATGCTGCTGTACGCAGCACAATTGCCCCGCCTTGTCAGCATGTGCTAAAATGCGCTCATTATTATTACTTTCTACGATACTTGCACACGCACGTTTGCATAGCTATGCATGCATTCCACTGGCCGTTTGCAAGCGACCAACGCATGCATGTACGGTATGTACAGATATGTACATGGTTACCACATGTATGATGGCGAGTTTGGCGACAGTGAAGGTAGGAGAGACGCTACGCCGCTGTATATGTGATGCTTACTGCTCTCTCCATGCACACAGGCACCAACCACGTCCCAGTTGCGGCCATGTCGGGACAGTCAACTCAGTTGCCCCTCAGCTGCCAGATCCGCCACCTCATGCCTGCGTACGTGATGCAATGAAGCCCAACCCACCAAGCCACGAGGACTGCGAACGTTGTCCCCAGCGAGTAATTTGTGTACCATGACACAATAAGGTTGCCGCTGGGTATGCATGGCAGCTCGAAAGAGCCTGGGGCCGCAGACGTCGGCCCTGGGCCGCCCTCCACACTGCTGCCCCACTCAATTGTTGTGGCTTGTGTTGTGATGCTGCTGGCAGTAGGACTCCTGGCGCTTGGGCACGGAAGCATGCGATCCTTGAACTCGTTCTCAACCTGTGAAAGAAGGGTTACCGGTAGTTGGTTGCATGTAAGTGTGCGGGGGTTGGTGCCGTACACATACAGTTGATACACCGACCTCACCCACACGCGCGCATGCATGCTAACATGACGGTGCGTTTGTATCATTCGTTGCATTCGCTATGGCCTTTTCATGCTGCACCTGCTTCGAAAGTGTTGCAGATCAAACACCCACCAGGCTGCCGAAGGCGTAGTAGAGCGGCGACAGGAAGCGAAGGGCTGCCACCCAAGCCCACGTCATCTCTTGCCACCTGCCCAGGGCAGCACGGCAAAGGAGGTCAATTGCAAGGAAGGCGCTGTGCAACAGGCTGCATGCGTGCATGCGTGCCATTCCTGCCCAGGCACTACCATAGACGCGCGTCTAGGGTAGTGCTAGGGTAGCTCTGCTGATGATATTCAAGAGGTGCATCGCACAACAGCACATCCAACACACGGATCAAGCTGCTTCATTCCGTGTCGCGGGCAGCGTTCTGGAGATTGCCAACACCGACACACGGTACCGATCCCGTCGGCAGCCCTCCCTCCTGTCACACCACGGTGGCAAGCGCGCCGTGAAAACACAAACGCCCTGATTCCCTAAACCACACACAGGGATTAGCCCGCGTGACATCATCATGATCATTCTTCTTATTGTTACCGTTCCCCCCGTCCAGCCAGCACGCACCTGATCAGGAAGTTGGCGAGCAGGATGAAGGTGGCCACAATCGCCACTGCCACCATGAAGGCCATGTCTTGGGTTGGGGTCCACACAGCGCCAATCGCCATCACCTGCAGCATGCATGCATACGCGGGGCAAGAGAGGTACGTGACACTGTGTGTGAAGCACTGTGCCTTTTCAGGTACGCGCAGCAGCGGTACTGATGCTAGCTAGAAGCCTCGATGCCAAAGCCCTCCATGCAGTCAAGCATTCACCCCCGGTCCTTCAAGCCAAGCAAAAGTACAGACGGAGTGCTGTATTCATCCCTTGCGTGTGCGGTCCGTACGTACTTGGCACAGAATCAGGTGGCAGAGGGTGAGGATGCCGTTGCTGATCCACACGTGGGCTGCTCCCCTCCGCAGCCCAACCAGGCCGTACGCCACGGAAGCGAACACGATTGCGTTGCAGGAGTTGAGCACTGGGAACGAAGGGCATCAAACGGCAGGGGACGTTAGGTGAGGTTCTTACAGGGGACCCCTTCGGTCGGGGTGTCGTACCACACCCACCACCCCGAGGGCACGCCGTTGCTGCTGGCAAGCAAGGCAGTTGTGAAATGCTCAAGCAATCAAGCAGCCATCCGTCGTCCTGTTCTACATCCCTGACTGACCCTAAGCATACTGGGCATGCATGCCTCCTAGCTGCCAACCATGCATAACCCAGCAATTCTATCAAATATTGTATGTGTTTTCCAGCGGCTCGGTCACGTCCGTTCCCACCTCCAATACTCGCACAAATTCCATGTGCGCATTCTGAAGCTGTTCATACGGTGCGTGGTTAGACGCGAACGAAGTGGGAGCACAAACGCCCCGCCCCGTTAGTCATACGCACGCTTGCGCCCGTGTAACGTCAATCCTGATATCATCACCTACCTGTGTTGATGGCCAGGCGTGCCACGTAGCAGGCGGAGGGCGAGTACGCGTTCTCGGCGGACTCTCGGATTAGGAGCCACGAGTCGCCCAGGATGAGGCCCATGTTGACGAATGGCAGCAGGACCACAAACAGAACGCTGACAAACACGCAGCCTGCGGCAGGTCGGTACATAGGCTCCTGCTGACGGCACGTTTGAGTATGCCATGCTAGACCGTGCGCAGCACAGGGCGGTACGTAGTTCCTGCTACAGGCAACTGGATACAGTCGTGCACAAGGGAGCCCCTTTCCGTATCTAGGAAAAGCGCACCAAACCTGGCCTGAAAGATGTCCCCGCTGTCCGTGAGCGCCAGGGGCACCACACCCACGCGCACAAAACATACGAGTCTGGAGCCCATGGATAGAGTGCGTTTGCTTTATACAGTCGAACCGTGCTGGGACCGAACGCACCGAGCCTGGCCTGGTAGGCGTCGCCGTTGTCCGTGAGTGCCAGGAACACCACTCCCACCAGCAGCGCCGTGAACATGCACGTCAGCATGCGGCCGGCGGCGTCCGCTGGGTTGCGCGTGATCATGAGGCCCTGGGGTGGGGTGGATACCGTAGAGGGTATGGGGTCACGCAGCGGGATGGATGGGGGGAATGGGTGGGGAGAGGTGTTTTGGATGGAGAGGATGCGCGGCCGGAAGAAATTATTGGATCAGCCGGGATGGATGGGATGGCTGCGTGGGTGCTGTCATGGGCTCCACATACATATCGGTACTTGCGGGGCCAGTTAGGTCAGTGTAGTACCCCAGGTGTCGTGCCCCAGTGCTGTACCCAGCTGCCGTGCCCCAGTATCGGTACCTCAGTGCCGTGCCCTAGTGTCGGTACCCCGGTGCCGTGCCCCAGTGCTGTACCCCGGTGCCGTGCCCCAGTGCTGTACCCTGGTGCCGTGCCCCAACGCTCATTACAGGCTCACCTCCCTCCACAGCAGCACCCGCAGCTGGTGCAGCCACTTGTGCAGGTTGACTGGCGGCAGTGTGGGGCAGCTGGGCGCCACCACCACCACATCCACCTTCGGCTGGCCGACCTCCACCACCACCGCAACACTGCTGCTCGCTAACCCAGGAGGAGGTGGGGTAGAGGTAGACCTGCCAGGCGGCGTAGTTGTGCTGCTGCTGCTGCTGCTACCACTGGCCTCATCGCCACCCGCTGATTCTGCAGCAGCTGCTGCTGCACCTCCATTGTGTTCGCTGCCGCAACCGTCGCCACTGGGGTGTGGCGCGCTGCTGCAGGCGGCCGCCGCCACGCCAGCACTTGCCCGCGCCTCCAGCACCTCACCACCCTGCACCATACGATGCCGGTACTTCATCACTGGCGTGATTGCACTCTTGGAAACGGTACATATGCCTGCTACATACGTGCTACGTGTCTGCTATTGGTGGAAGAAGCTCAGCAGTGAGTGAATGCAGCAGCGAGCCAACAGAACGTAAGCGGCCAGGGGTAAGCATGGCAACTTACTCCCCACCCGTGTTGCCTTGGCAATCCTTGACGACCAGGCAAGCATGCCTGTGTTCCTAACTTATGGCACCGCTGCCGCTGCCCTAATGACTTCAGGCACACAGTCCGTCCCGCACCTGTTGGGCGCTGCTGCCACTGCTGCTGCTGTAGGTGTTGCCGCCGTGGGACGCCCGCCACTCCGACACGAACTCATTGGATGCGTCCTCCAGCTGCGCCCTGACCTTGGCAGCCAGCACCCCGTTGGTGTGGCGACCAACGGACCAGGACCCCGCTGCGATGCCGGACCCAGCACCACCAGCGCCGAAGCTCAATTTTCCGGACGGAAGGGAGGAGGACGTTTGGCTTCTGGCCGCGGCGCTGTCCCCGTGGCCGCTAATCCTGCCGCTGCCAGTGTACGCAATGCCCCCTGCCTCTCCCGTCCACTGTTTCAGCCTGCCGCTGCCAGTATACCTGATACCAGCAGCCTCTCCCGCACCCTGCTGCAGCCTGCCGCTGCCGGTGTACATGGCGCCCACTCCCTCTCCCGTCCACTGCTTCAGCCTGCCGCTACCGGTGTACTTGATCCCCCCTGCCTCTCCCGTCCACTCCTGAAGCCTGCCGCTGCCAGTGTACATGGCGCCCCCTGCCTCTCCCGTCCACTGCAGCCGGCAGGGAATACGCACATGACAAGCGGTGTCAGCTTCGCAAAAGCCAGGAAACTGGGATGAGCCCCCTTGCTCAGGGCCGCCTGAACATTCCCCCGTGCGGGCCCAACACCTCCACCTCGTGCCACGGTCTGCAACAAAACCTGCCCTTTGCCGGTGTGGTTATGACCCAACACCTGGCCGCGAAAGATGTAGACTCTTATCAAGGTCCATGTATATGAGTTGCACTAGCATGTGCGGAGCACGATCTCCCCGTCGGAGTTGCCGACGACATGAAGATGAATGTTTGTCGCAAATTTGCGACAGCTGCAATATGGGCCCCAATCCTTGTATGCTAGCGAATCCATTGAACGCCTTGCAAGTTTGAGGCATTGTGCCCGGGTAGCGAGCAGCAAGTTTGAACGCGTCCTGTCGCGAAACCCTTCTCTTTCCCTGTATGTCTTACACCTCTTTCCCTGTGTCCCTATTCGTTTATTGCTTTGTGTTAGCATGTCATACATTACCTTTTTGGCCAGCACGTCTGGGGACACCATGTCCATGACCCAGTCGCATGGCAGGCCGTCGGCAGCGGGGAGGTAGGGGAAGCCCAGGCGGTCGCTGAACCAGGGCACAACGCCGTCGGGGGAGCCGAGGTACATAAGCCGGCCAAACGCCACAAATAGCACCTGCGTGGAGGCGGGCTAAGGTTCAGCTGCTGGTTCCCTGGGCGGGGAGGCCATACCTGTACACACCGATGTCAGGCCGTTACCTCGATCTGCCACAATCATGACCATCAGTAGTGGCACGGCGCAAGGGTATGCGTAGGTTGGCTTGGCAGCCTCACAAGGAATCAACTGGCTACCCAGAAAGGTGCTGTCCTGTCTGATGCTACCAGTCTTGTACCATTCATTGTGTCCACCAGTTGTCCTCGGCGCTCCACGGGGAATTACCAAGGCAGCTTGTCGCCTTGCTACCTTCTGCCCAGTGCCCACCTGCTGCCGTACGGCCTACCTTGTCGAGCAGCGCCCATATGGCTGCACGTGGCTGGTGAAGCGTTGCGATGATTGTGTGCTGGCGGGCCGCGTACGATTTCATGTACGACATGACCTGGGGGCGAGCGGGTGGTTTGTTGCAAGAGACTGATCAGCAGGGGATCTCTCCTGCTGATGAGCCACCTGAATAATCAAACCTCCATGGTGTGTGCTGAACAGGATGTCAAGACAATCAAGCATGCACGGCACACGGAGCGGCCGACGGCCCTGAAGCTGCCACTATGCCTACCACCAGCCGCAAGCATTTCCAGCCGTTGCATGCAGAAGCTACCGGTGCCCTGCACCCGTGCACTGCGCGTATGCCACGCGTTACCCGCGGGCAACACGCACCTTGAGGGCGGCCGTGGAGTCCAGCCCAGACGTCGGCTCATCCTGCGACGGCACAAGAAAGCAAGAGGGTATTATAGCCGGCCCCTTGAAAAACGGGCCGGGCGGCACAGCTGCATGGTCCGTTTGTTGACAAGTGCAAATGTACCAGCCGTACAAACTGGGCTCCAGGGCCACACCTCGCAGTCATTCCTGTTCAAAAGCTGCCAGCGATAGCTGCCAGCATTATACGCCATTGTCTCCCTAAGACAGGATTAATCCTGTCTAGATTGTGTGCAATAACCCCTGCACCGTATCCCACAGCACCCAGCAGTCCAGTCGACAGGGACCGCCAAGCCATGCTAGCTAGCGAACAGCAACAGAAAGTAACGCCGCCCCGGCCAACCCCCTGCTCCTTACTTCAGTCCCCACACCAGGTTGCTCACCAGGAACACCACCGGCGGCGCCGCCACGATGCTGCATGCGATGTTGAGGCGGCGCTTCTGCCCCCCGCTGAGGCCCCTCAGTGGCACGCCGCCGGGCAGCACGCCACCCACCAGCGTGTGGCTGTGGTGGCTTAGCCCCATGACCCTCAGCACCCCATGGGCACGTGCCGACACGTGCTCCCGGGGCGTGTCGGGCGGCAGGTCCAGGGCGGCGTGGAACTGCACCGTCTCAAGGGCCGTCATGGATACCACAAAATGGTCTTCCTGGGGCACGAATGCGCGCAGCTTGATGAACTCTGCGCTGCTCATGGACCGGCCGTTGGCGGTTATAAGGCCACGCACGGTGCCGCCGTGCAGGGCGCGTGCGGACAGCACATCCACCAGCGTGGACTTGCCTGCGGCCGCGGTGGAGCAGGTGGAGTGGGTGCAATGTGGGGTCGACAGCGATTCAAGGCCGACCGCCGTCCGGGCCCAAAGCCCCAAACGGACTGAATGCTCGTAGCATACCCCAAGCGACATCAGGGTCTCCCCTGATCAGAGTGATGTTGGGCGCACGTGTGCGCCTGCGTGCGTCGGTTGCGGTTGCATATCGCACTAGGGAACAAGGTTGCTGCTGAGGATAAGTTGGCGGGGTTGGCGGCTCACACTGTGCTACGGCATATGCGCGTTGGGCACATGCATGCGCCGCGGTACCGCTGGCCCTCACCTGCCCCGCTGGGGCCCATGATTGCAAGCATCTCCCCTGCCAGCGCCTCCCCACACTGGTCTGCAAGGGACATGTAAGTATGGTTTTACAGTTTTGGTCATGGTCATGTTTCGGACATGCACCGGAACGGGCCAAGCACAGCCAAGCATGAAACGTCAACAAAATGGTCTAACATGATACCGGTACGGTCCCCATGACTAACAGCATGACTAACGCCCCTGTCCTAACCCTTGAGGCGGCAGCAGCGTCTTCCAAGGCAATGGAGACACGGACGACGGGTGGGCTGTCTGACATGGTCGGAACGAAAGGACCGTGCCCCAGCCACGCCCCTGCCCACCAGCACCGCAATGGTGTTTCCCTTGCTACCCTGCCAGCGCCCACCGGCAACCGTTACTGGCCACGTCAGGCCTCTTATGAAACGTCACCACAATGGTGTGGTAAACCTCCGAGCCCCGCCTACCCGTTAGCACCGCGGTGGTGCATCCCTTGCTGTTGGTGAAGGACACTGACAACCCGTCCCACCGCAGCTCGATGGGGGCAAAGCTGCTGCATGGTGCTTTGGTGCCTCCACCGACAGCTGCATGCGCCCCACCAAATCCGACAGGCACCGGAGGGCGAGGCACCCCAGTCTGCTCCGAGGGCTGCACCACCACGTGGCTACCCCCCGTGTCGGCTGTGAAGAGACCTGGCTCATACGACACGTGGTCACCGGCCTGTGCACGCCGGCAGGGGCGGCACGGGTGGAGCATCAGATGCCGGTATAGGTTCAGATATATGGGTCAAATATAGCGGTCGCATGGGTAGGACTGTCCTGCGCGGACATGCACGCGTGACGACAGTGCGTGCACCTTGCCCAAGTTCAAAGGCTTCGGCACGCAGTGAGCAGTTCTGCCTGGTTCTGCGGCTCAGTAGGATTGCAGCTGGAGGTGGGCCTCAGCTTCACTTGCGTGTTATCGTGCTGAATGCATCAGCAGGTCATTAGGGCACAAAACGGCCGAGCCTGGTTAAAGCTGATGCCGGCACCACTGTGCTCAACGCACGCACGCGCACACAAAGACACCGTTCGATGTTGGGCGGGCCCTCACCTTGGCCCCTTCTGCAGTAGCACGGCCCTTCCTGCAGGCATCACCAATCAGCACAAGTTACCGGCACACGTGCGTACGGGTACAGTGTCGCACCGTACCGGTACCTAGGTATCGCAGGTGAGGCAGCGCAGGGGAAGCAGGGCAGGCAGGTGGGTCACAAGTAGGGAGCCGACGAAAGCAACGAAGGGGGTGAGCTTACGGCTTCCTAGGTACCGTACGGCACTAATGCAGCAAGCAGCTAGGGCGTACAGCGGCTACCGTACATGTAAAAGTCATTGGCATTTTGTGTTATATTCCAGGTGGTGTGGCCACACGATCCTTACTGGTCCCGACCACACCTTGCTGAAGGGTATGCACCAGGGTATGCACCAGTGCCGGAGTGCATGTATGTGCCTACGGCTCAGTGCAGCATAATCGACGGATGCAATCATGGCCAGAAGCCTTTTGACTATGCGTCAAGGGTAAAAAAAATGTTTTTTACCGTCAAGGGGCACGAGCGCACGACAGCGCACCTGAATTTCATCAGCAGCATCCCAACCAGCAGGATCACGTACAGGCTGCCCGCCGCGGCCGCGGGAATCCAGACCTCGTGCCACACCGCCATGGCTCCCTTTCCTTGTCTCCGCCCTATCTGTTCGTTCCGGATCGCTGCACACCGCTGAAGGTGGAGATCCCCACAATCCTGTCAAGGAAGAAGCGTATGCATGGTGTCAGGTCGTGTTACATGCCTAGGACTGTGCACCGGAGCGAGCGAGCGAGCGAGATACTGCAGGGATCCAGACCCTGTGCCACACCGCCATGGCCACCCGTCCAACCTGTCCTCAGTGCTGGTACGGTACTGTTGGCGAATGGCTTCAGAAGCTGATCAGCGGCCACCGCTGGAATTACTGGACGGCAGGATACCGGTACTCGCAGTCCTGTCATGGAACAAGTGCGTGCAGGCAGGTGCAGCGTGTCAGGTCGTGTCCTTGCGTGTCCTCTGCTCTGCTTGGGACTGCATAAAGCAACTAACGACTGAGCCAAGCTGTGCACGCAGCTCGCTTGCGCAGACGTTTGTTGCTGCCACGTGTGCCTTTCAGCGAGGCCGTGAGTCACATTCGTTCGTACGTAGTTATCTGCGATGCATAGCTATAATGTAATCGGAGTGTTATACCTCTGAATGCAATGGAGCCTCGTGGTGTCGCCGCACGCGCTTAACAGGCAGAGGTGCAACTTCACATCCAGCTGCAGCTGCGGGCTATGCGGCGGCTGACAGCCCTGGCAAATCAAGATGTAATGCTATTATTTGTTGAGAGTACGCCCTTTATCACGCCGTGGATTAAGGCAATGGAAAGACGTTTGGGTATTCGGCGTGCGTCCGATGGTGCATAAAGCAGCAAGCTTCAGACATCCTGCCCCTCAGCGCAGACGTGCGACTAAAGGCAGAAGCAGCAAGTACTGAAGCGTGGTCGCAATGTCAATGAGTATCAGGAGTAGTCGCTGCGTTACATAACCGGCTTCGACATTCATACCACCAACCAATCTGGACCAACTGCCAATGACAAATGACAACAACGCAGCGCGGATTGACCAGAAGGAAGGTGTGGCGAAGGACACATGTGCAAAGCGCGCCATTACTACTGCTCCTGGGTCAGCACCCTTGCTATACCGCGTGGTATGCAACAAACGCAACCCGAGGTTCACCCAGCCCGAGGTTGCCCAAGCACGTGCCGCCGCGGGAATGGTATCGAAGGCTGAACCGCTTCACGCCCGACAAGCGCTAATCTGCATGTAATTTGCGTACATGAGAAGCACTGCGTTGGAGGTGCGGATGCGAAAAGCCCGCGTCCGTTTGCCAGGCCAGGCACGGCTGCAGAATAATGACGACAATGCAACTACACACAAAGATGGAAGATGTGCTGAAAGGAAAGTTCGCACGAAGTTGCACTGGCCGACAATAATCCTTGGCCCTAGAGGCAGCTGCCCGCGGCCACGCGGGGGTCTCCCCTGTGTCTCCCTTGCGCACGCCAGAGCCACTACAGTAGCGAGTAGGACTGCGAAAATCCTGACGTCATTAGCTTCTGTACCCCCCATACGGCCGTGTCTGTATCCCTTGCCCTTACAACCCCCTCTATACGACAACTGCCGTAAGGCCATGCAGCGGAAGATACCGATAGCGTCAAACAGAATCACCGAAGTGCGTACCTCCCCTCACCGCATCCCTCATCGCCCAAGTGCGTGGCGGTGTTGTAGTACCGTATGCATTGATGGCTGACAGCCGCTTTCAGCTACGGCACGTGGCATGCCACGGACCCAACACCAGATACCGTACAGCTACTTGATACCTTGCCTTGACTACCTGTCCTGGTCCACCTCTGCGGCAAAGGTTGCCCAAGCCCCGTCCAATCGATCAAATCCCCTGACCAATCCTTTTGCAGCCGTGCGGGACACTGGACTAGGACAGGGGAGTCTCCCCTTGACCAGGCCCAATGATGGCCGCTCTCCCGGCGCGTCCCAGGCCCTCCCTTGCCCATGCCGCTGCAGGGAACCAAGGGAGCCCCCGTTGAGCGCTCAGTTACCCAGGCGCGCCAAACTCAGTAGTTGCCAGATGGCGAGCTGGTGGGGCCGGCGGGAACATACCGTACCAACACCGGCATGGACGCGGCGCTCAGGTGGGAGGAGTAAGGGCCCGCCGTTGAAAGTAGATTTGCAGGTGGGTGCATGTCACTCTGCTGCTGCGGTGCACGGCAACACACACTGCTTGACACGCTACCCTGCTACCCGGGGAGGCCCTGCACGCGGATCATGTTGCCGCCGCCATGACAACGCCCCTCATGCACTACAGAGCTGCTGCACCCCGCATTATGATGGTCGTGTGGTGTGTGCTTGCTGGGGATGGGCTGTCCAGGAGGACGAGTGCGAGTTGTCCTGGGACGCTGGGAGCAGGGCCAGTGGGGCCATTTTTTTCTGTGAAAAGGTTTACAGGTAAGGAGACGGGAAGGGACAGGCCAGCGGGAGACCAAAACCCAACCGGCACAACCAGCACCACCAAAAATCCCAAACCCAGCGAAACCCCAACCGCAAGCAGGGAACACCTAGGGACGAAGAGGACCTGAAACCAAAACACCACAGAACAGGAGGAAGGAAAAGGCCCCCAAAAGACCCAAGGACGAAGAAGCCTGAGAGACAGGAGAAAAAGACACAGGGAAACGAGGCACGGAAGACAAAAAGACCACAACCCCCAACCCACCGACGCAGGCACACAGCGGGCACACCCCACACCCCGAACAGAACAGCAAGCCTGCCAGTGGGGCCAGCAGGGCAGCGCAGGGGGAAACGGGCTGGTGCCGGGGGGCAGGTGCAGGCAAGTGGCAGCCCGGTTGGCGCACGGCGGACGGTGGAGCTGCTGGGGCCCAAAGACGGGGCTTGAGAATGGGGATAGGTAAGAGCTGGCCCACGTGAAAGGCGTATCTTGTGACGTGCCAGGGCGGAGTGCACGACGGTTTGACCTCCAAGCAGCAGTAAAACCTTACAAGTATCTGAGATGATCAGAGGTGTAACAAGGTTGAATGGAAAAGAGGGTTTAAGGGTTGTTGCGTCATTTGGGCCCTTCGGCGTTCGAGGCCAAGCCGTGCCTCCTTGTACCACGCGCCGCAACCTAGGCTCGCTGCTCGAGGTGTTGGAAGCTGCGGTTGATGTACGCAGTAGCAGCGTGGTATTTGTGCCAGGAGACAACTCTTCTTTGTTGAAGAGTCCAGCACGTCCCTTGTGCACAACAGCTGTGGGGTACGGAAACCCGTCGCTGTAAACGGGGTGTGGGATTACCTTGGCGCGGCAGTGCGCGGTCTCCTAACTGTTGTCCGCTTGACTCCAAACCTCCCAACCGGTTACAACACTATACCACGCATTTCATTGTCGGGTCTGTTTGACAGCCGGAGAGTTTTCGTGTCTCGCTCCAAGAAAGACCCAACCAATACAATTTTGCCCTTAGCGGGGCCCCGCGCGACCAATTGCTACGCCAGGACATGTACAAATAGCTGTATTATATAGAGTTATTGTCCAGAGGTCGACGCTGTGACGCCGGCGAGCGCGCCAGTTGACGATTTGGCTCTGTCGCACGATCCGCAGCAACAAACAACAAGCTATCCGACGAAAGAGATCTACTGACATAAGATCGCGGCGTGGAGGACTAGCGCGCGCAGCTCGGTGGGATGGCGTCCGAGGAGCGGGCAGACTTGGGCAGGCAGCGGCCACCGTTGAATGTCAGCCCTGCTGCAGCCCCGGTGGCTCACCGACAGCTGGGATCTACTGCTGAAGGGTGCGTATACCGGCAGCACGTTGTGCTTCTGCTGATAGGGCTCGGGGTGCATGCCATCCCCACCACTGGCCCATGGGACTGTTTGACCCTTGCGTAGTCAGACGGCCCCGCAAAGGCGTACACCACTGTGCTAGCGAGGCAAAGCGCTTCTTAGTCTTCAAGCTAGCGTGTTACAAAGTGCGTGGTCAGACAAGGAAAGGAGCGGTCGGTTGACTCTTGGTCAACAGGGGACGTTGGGCATGCGTCCTGGGAGCAAATGCTTCCCCGTTTTCTTGCCCTTGACACCGCTTTGGAATGATGCCAAGTCAATCCTTTTGCTGCATCAGCAAGCATATACTTGCTACAGTTTGGGTAGTCGCCATGCCCGACAGCCAGGGGGCCATAACGCTCGCACTGGGTCAGCTGGGTCGCGACGCCGTGCCACTGCCGCACCCTGCCGTACGGCACCCAGGGCGCCGCTGAACGCATCATAGATCACTGAAGTGCATATCCCAACGCGTCCCTCCCTGTATTTGTCATTACCTTGCAATCCATGCTTGCCACCTCCGCCCTCGCCAACGTGTGTATCCCCTCGCCACCCCGCCCAAACCCCCTCCCCAACCTGCTCCTTCCACCCACAGCAGCCCGGTGCCCAACGGCACCCCCGCGCCCGCGGTATCCACCCCAACCGCCAACGGCCTTTCTAAGCCAACCGTCCTAACCGCCAACGGCCAGCACCATGGCGGTGGCGACGCCGCCCCTCCGCCCCAGCTGCCCCCTGCACCCCCGTCCTCCTCCTCCACCTCATCCTCCTCCACCACCACCACCAGCAGTACCGTCCTCCTCCCTGCCTCCACGGGTAGCTCTGGCTCCGTTACCGCACGGCCTGCTGTACGGCAGGGTGCGGGCGCCCCCAAGCGCATCCCCTCCCTGTCCCGGCAGCTGGAGGATTACGTGGTGGGGGAGCTGGGGGGCAGCAGGCCCATACACAGGTGGGTTAATACACATACTGGGCCACCTGAAGCAGGGTGGGCAGGGGCCATGTGGTGGGGGAGCTGGGGGGCAGCAGGCACATATACAGGTGCGTTTATACACAGGCTGCGCCACCTGAAGCAGGACGGGCTGCCGTAGGTGGTGTACTGGCTATGAAGTTGTGGGGTGGGGGAGCTGGGGGGCAGCAGGCCCAAACACAGGGAGGTTGGGAAGGCGAGGAAGCAAGGCACTAGAACCGTCAGGTTCATACGCGCCGTGCACTGCCCCATAAACACATCCACATCCTCCCCTCATCCCTGCAGTGTCCTCGTGGCCAACAACGGCCTGGCCGCCGTCAAGTTCATGCGCTCGGTGCGCTCGTGGGCCAGCCAGGCGCTGGGGGCGGGCCGCGCCATCTCCCTGGTGGCGCTGGCCACGCCGGACGACATGAGGGTCAACGCGGAGCACATTGCGCTGGCAGACCAGTTCGTGGAGGTGCGTGCGGGCTGGGGCGTGTGTATTAGGTGTGTAGTAGCTTTGTGGGTCAACGCGGAGCACATTGCGCTGGCAGACCAGTTTGTGGAGGTGCGTGCGGGCTGGGGCGTGTGTATTAGGTGTGTATTAGCTTTGTGGGTCAACGCGGAGCACATTGCGCTGGC
>QAXN01000363.1:28777-42146 GCA_004335795.1 Chlamydomonas sp. 3222
GACCAGTTCGTGGAGGTGCGTGCGGGCTGGGGCGTGTGTATTGTGTACGCGTGTATCAGGTTTGTGGGTCAACGGGTAAGTTGGTGGTGGTGGGCGCGCACCAGTATTGCGCTGTCGGGCCGGATCGTGCAGGTGCGTGCTAGCAGTGTGCGAGCATGTGGCGCGTCAACCCCTACGTCAAGACCAAGTTCCGCACTACCACGTCACGGTTTTGTGTTTAGCAGGGTTAATATGTGGCGCGTGTGAACCACGGAATGGTGTGGGCTGGGTAGCAGGTACAGGGGCTGGTTTGCGCCAAGTTTCGACGCCAAGCCAACAGGCGTAGGTATGTGCGCAGGCTGCGCACCCTGGTCATTTCTCCCGCCGGCATGTTCGCAGGGCCCCGTGTCACCTGTGGCCTCTTCATGTTTGATGTTTAGTTACATGCTCTTTCCTCCTGTCCCTTCCCAGGTTCCCGGCGGCACCAACAACAACAACTACGCCAACGTGGAGCTCATTGTGCAGGTGGCGCGGAGGGCGGGCGTGGACGCCGTGTGGCCGGGATGGTGAGCGCCCTGGGCCAACGATGCGGCTCTTGTGCGCATGTACCCGTACTGTAGCATACATAGCAACATTTCATTGACACGACGCCTCCGAAAAGCCCGAGCCGCCCCATGCCATAGCCCTGCCCCTACCCCTGCTGGAACGCACGACCACCACCACCTGCCTCCCCCACCCCCAGGGGCCACGCCTCCGAGAACCCCGAGCTGCCCACCGCCCTGGCGGCGCACGGCATCGAGTTCCTGGGCCCCCCTGCAGGACCAATGGCTGCGCTCGGGGACAAGGTGGGCACCCATTTCAGTCCTGTGCCGTGTGTGCGTGTTGAGTATTAAGCTTTGGGGGACCCCTGCAGGACCAATGGCTGCGCTCGGGGACAAGGTGGGCACCCGTACGAGCACTGTATCGCTTGTACACAGCTGCGCGCTGTGTAATAACTGCCGTCGTGACACAGCATTTGGGCACGGCTGTGGAAGGCGGCGCAGGACATTCTCAGGATCATAAGAACCACCGAAGCCATTTGGGCACTGCCTGCCCACCGTCGCCCCTTGATTCCCTTCCCCTCCCACCCTCTCCCTTCCCGGGCCTCTCTTCCCCAACCGGCACCGTCCTTTCTGCCCGCCCCTCCCCTGCCAAGATCCCTACTTACCACATCACTTTTACTACATCCTCCTTGCGATACTAGTACTTCGTTTCGCCCCGGCCGCCCCTCAGATCGGCTCCACGCTCCTGGCCCAGGCGGCTGGCGTGCCCACCCTGCCCTGGAGCGGCAGCCACGTGGCCGTGTCGGTTTCGGAGTGCTCCGGCGGCGTCATCCCGCCCGACACATACGCCGACGCTTGCATCGCCGACGTGGAGGCGGCGGTGGAGGCGTGCAGGGCGGTGGGCTACCCCGTCATGCTCAAGGCGTCGTGGGGCGGAGGCGGGAAGGGCATCCGTAAGGTAGGTGGATCGGAGGAGGGTTGGCAGGGCGCAGGAACATGGGGAGGGGGAGTGAACTGCAGGGGGGCAAGGGTAAAGAACCTGGGAAGGATGGCGCGCGCGCTCTGAGTGCGGCCGCTTCCACGTGCTGCTTGCACGTCATGGCACCCTTTTACTTCCTTCGGCCCAGGTGCACTCGGACGACGAGGTGCGGTCAGTGTACAAGCAGGTGGCAGGGGAGGTCCCCGGCAGCCCCATCTTCGCTATGAAGCTGGCGCCGCCCAGCCGTCATCTGGAGGTGCAGCTGCTGTGCGACAAACACGTGAGTGGGCGGGCGGGTTGTAACACTTGAGCGTTGGCGTTGCTGGTTGGGTGCAGGTGCTGTGACGACAAGAATGTGTGTTGATGAGCGGGTGGTGATGTGTGTGAGCATGTGTTTTAGGGACCGATGGCGCAGCCCTGCCGCCACCTGGGGGTGCTGCCGCTCTGCAACAACGCATGCGTTGTGGTGGTAGCTGCAGGTTTGGGCTCAGGAAGCGGTTGTCGTGCTCCTGCGCCATATGCCTATCTAGGGTCGCTCAGACTGAGCACATGCACTGATTTTCACTCCCATCGCCAACGCATTGCGCAACCGCCGGCATTGTAGGAATTCTGACCCTATGGTCCCCAGCTTCCTATTTCCGACGGCCATCTCTGTGTACCCTCTACCCTTTGTTCCGATTCATTGTTAACCCCAACAGGGCAACGTGGCCAGCCTGTACTCCCGCGATTGTAGCGTGCAACGGCGCCACCAAAAGATTGTGGAGGAGGGGCCCGTGGTGGGGGTGCCGCAGGTGCGAAGGGGCGGGAGACTGCTGAATGGCACAGCTTACTACGTACAATCTCTGACGGGGCAGAGCTAGAGGCACTCCGCTGCAACGGCCTGAGTGCGCCTTGCCCACTGTCTATATGCTTGAGATCCTGCTCCCACGCACACCAGAGCACGTTCTTGCGGTGACGCCTGCGCCCCAGGCCGTGTGCGATGCAAGACAGAATATACACTGATGCTAATACACGTGCCCCTGGTCCCCTCAGCCCGTCCTGCGCGACATGGAGCGGTGCGCCCGCGCCCTGGCCCGCCTGGTCGGCTACGTGGGGGCGGCCACCGTGGAGTACCTGTACGTCGTGGACGAGCAGAAGTACTACTTCCTGGAGCTCAACCCGCGCCTGCAGGTACGGGTTCAAGAGCTGTATGACAATCCTCGCAACCATTTCGGGCGCATCCGCCCATTGATGATTAGGGCCTGAGGGTATCAAGGTAGCCGACGCCTGCAGGTGTATTGACACTTCTCGTTGGATGGTTCTGGGCGAAACACAGGCAGTGCGCTAAAGACTGGCTGGGTGCATTTTCACGTTGGGCGGCAGGTTGGCCAGCGTGCGTTTCCTCCACCGGCAGGCCTGCTGCTAACCCACGCCGGTTGTTTCCCGTGCACCCTGTGTGTTAACTCGTGCGCCAGGTGGAGCACCCAGTGACGGAGGGCATCACCGGCGTCAATCTGCCCGCCTCCCAGCTGCTGATCGGCTGCGGCGTCCCGCTGCCTCGCATCCCCTTCATCCGGTCGCTGTACGGCCAAGAGCCCAGGGGCACGCAGAACTTCGACGTGGAGACCACGCCGCAGGTACGGTACCGTTACAGGGACGCATGCCTAGCCCTTGAGCTTTTGGTCCCCGACGCACATCAGCCGTACCAACATGCAGCGCGCCCTTGTGAGCTACATGGCGCTGTGTCTGCCATGGTCACACGCCGATGGCATTGCTTGACATTGAGTTTGACCGGTTTTTTACTACCGCAGCCATCAGATCTGGTCCCCATTGGCTCGCCGGACCGTCACGTTGGCGGCTGTGCATGTGACGGCCGTCGTTATCAGAAGCGCAGAGGCTACTTTTTCTTATAATGGTGTACTATATCTGGCGTAAGACACCTGCATCCATATCTCCTGCAGCGCCCGCCCGACGGCCACGTGGTTGCCGTCCGCGTGACGGCTGAGGACGCGGCAGACGGCTTCAAGCCCACCGCGGGGCGCATCGACGAGCTGCACTTCCGGCCCACGCCCGACGTGTGGGGCTACTTTTCGGTCAAGAGTGGAGGGGGCATCCACCAGTTCAGCGATTCACAGGTGGGCTCAAGGCCAGGGACTGACGGGCACGTGCCTTACGTGGCATGCACGCAGCACTCCTGCACATTTACAATAGCACACTGCAAATGCACGCAGCACTCCTGCACATTTACAATAGCACACTGCAAATGCACGCAGCAGTCCTGCACAGTTACAATAGCACACTGCAAATGCACGCATAGCCACCCCACCTTCGCACCTTGGTGCCGAGGCGCATGGTGCACTGCACTGCACTGCGTCGCGTGGCACCACAAGGGCGGCAGGGGCGTGGGTCGCGCGGGGGCGTGCGCCACACCCACCGACGCGCACTGCCCTCGGAGGACTTGCTTGCCGTACCGCATTTTGGGTAACTTGTCTCGACAAGGCGCGCCACCCTTTTGTCATGTACTTGTTGTCCCGCAGTTCGGGCACCTGTTTGCGCGGGGCGACTCGCGCGAGGCCGCCCTGCGCGCCATGGCCGTCGCCCTGCGCGACGTGGTGATCCGCGGCGAAATCCGCACCACCACCGACTACGTGCTGGACCTCATCACCTCGCCCGAGCTGGAGGGAGGTCGCGTGCACACGGGCTGGCTGGACAGCCGCATCGCGGCGCGCGTTAAGCCCGGCCGGCCGCCGTGGTACATCTCCGTCATCGCGGGTGGGTGTGGGTTAGCGGGGATGTGGGTTAGCCCGGGGTTCAGGCGAGAGGGGCCGACTGGTGGTTTCGTGTGGAGCCTGGGCGGCCGGCCTGGTGCATCTCCGTCATCGCGTGGGTGTGGGTTAGTAGGCCTGTGTGTTAGCCTGGGGTTTAGGCGAGAGGGGCCGACTGGTGCTTTATTTTGAAGCCCGGCCGGCCGCCGTGGTACATCTCCGTCATCGCGGGTTTGTGTGGGTTAGCAAGGTGCCAGGGTGTTGGGGGTGGGACGCTGGTGGCTGATGTCGAATCCGGGCTGCCGCCGTGGTCCATTTCCACCACCGCGGGTGGGTGTGGGTTAGCGGGTGACTAATGACATAACCCGGTTCTCAGGAGAGGTATCAAGGTCCTAGGGCCTTGCTGTAAGGGAATTTCAGCACGAATATCAACGTGACTTACGGCCTGAGTGTAATGCCGTTTCTGCATGTGCGCCCTGCTGCAGGTGCGGTGGTCAAGACGGCTGCCGCCGTGGCCTCCGCCTCCTCCGAGTACCTGGGCTTCCTGGCCAAGGGCCAGCTGCCTCCTCCAGGCATCAGCCTCACCAAGTATGAGCACACCATGGTGGGTCGCGGGTGGTGTGGTAACCGTGTGGAGCACACCATGGTGGGTCGCGGATGGTGTGGTAACCGTGTGGAGCACACCATGGTGTGTCGCGGATGGTGTGGTAACCGTGTGAAGCACACCATGGTGGGTCGCGGATGGTGTGGTAACCGTGTGGAGCACACCGTGGTGGGTCGCGGATGGTGTGGTAACCGTGTGGAGCACACCATGGTGGGTCGTGGGTGGTGTGGTAACCATGTGGAGCACACCATGGTGCGTGGCGGATCGCTGAGTGTGGGGTACGAGTAGTAGTAGTCAGTGAACATGGGGTTTTGCGTCTTATGGTGGACGGGGCCCTGGCCACACCGAGTACGAGCACACCGTGGTGGGTTGGAGGTCGTGTAGTTCGTGGGCCGAATTCGGGTAAAAAAAGAGCATGGGGTGTTGCCTTTATGGTGGCGGCGGCATACCTAAGCCACGCATAGTGAGAGCACGCCGTAGTCAGCGCTCAGCGGGCGTGTGGTGAACTCATGCGAAAGGCGTGGTTGCGACCAAGCACGGGGCTGTGCCTGCCGTGGCGGGCCACGGCTTTCAGCAAAGGGCCAGACCCCTTCGGTACTGTACATATGCGCAAGTAATCTGTGATGCATCCTGTCAGGGGACAAGGGGCAGCAGCACCACCTACCGGTCTTCCTTTCTTACCCACAGTCCACAACCTTCTCCTGTCCCCCACCAGGTGATCGAGGGCATCAAGTACAGCGTGTCCTTGGTGCGCCGTGGCGTGGGTCTGGCCACCGTCAGCCTCACGGGGGCTGGGTCCGGCAGCGTGGAGGTGGCGTACCGCAAGATGGGTGACGGGGGCGTGCTGCTGCAGGTGGGTTAGCAGCACACGTGCCTGGGGTGTGGGTCAGCTCAGTTGAGGGCCAATGAGCTTACCAACGCCTCGGTCCTCACACAACGTCATACCGGTGCCGTGCCGTGCGTACGGCAACCACCCTCCTCCCCAGGTTGACGGCCAGGCGCACGTGGTGCACAGCGAGTACGAGGCGGCGGGCACCCGGCTGCTGGTCAACGGGCTGACGGTGCTGCTGGAGGCGGAGGCCGACCCCTCACGCCTGCTGGCGGCCAGCCCCGGCAAGCTGGTGCGGAGGCTGGTGCCGCACGGGGCGGCGGTGGCCAGGGACCAGCCGTACGCGGAGATGGAGGTGGGTACAGGGAACGTATGTGGCTGGCGCCATATCGAGTTGACCTGCCCCTTTTGCACGCTGCCACACTGCTGCATTACACCGCGTTGCACATCGTCAGCCTGCCGTAAGCACACCTCATCCTCACCTCCCTCCCCACGCACATCCCTTAACAATGCCCGCACACTCCACTACCACCCCGCTTCCACCCCCAGGTGATGAAGATGGTTATGCCGCTGCTGTCCCCCGCCGCCGGGACGCTGCGCTGGGTGGCCCCCGAGGGCGCGGCGGTGGCGGCGGGGGAGCTGCTGGCCCGACTGGAGCTGGCGGAGGGGCAGGCGGTGGCGGCGCCGGAGCCGTTCCCGGGCTCCTTCCCGGAGCTGGGGCCGCCGCAGGTGGGACGGTGCCCTTGTTGCCTAGCCACACTTGTGCATGAGGATGTGTTTCCAGGGTACACCACCAACAGCTCCAAATGTGCCCAGGGCGCGAAAGGACCACCCGTTTGCTGCCCACCTTCCCTGAGTGTGGGCTTAAGCCCCTCTGTTCCAGTCCCTGATTCATGCCCCGTCCCCGGGTTCCCAGCGACCGCACGGACGCCCAGCTGGCTGCCGCACTTGCTGTCTCTCGCAACCCATCTACCACCCAATGACCTCTACTGCATGCCCAACGCCCCACAGGTTCCCAGCGACCGCGCAGACCACCGCCTGGCCGCCGCCGTGGAGTCCGCACGCTGCGTGCTGTCGGGCTACGTGGTGGACCCCGCGTGGGTGGTGGAGGAGCTGGTGGCCTGCCTGGACTCCCCTGCTCTGGCCCTGTTGCAGTGGCAGGCGGAGCTGAACGTGGCACGTGGCAGGCTGCCCGGCGGCCTGGTTTCGGCGCTGGAGGGCGCGGTGGCGGCGCACGCGGAGGAGGTGGAGGCGGTGGAGGCGGCGGCGGCGGCGATGGAGGCGGCGGCGGCGGCGGGCGGGGAGGGGGCGGAGGGGGCGGCGGGGGGCATGGCGACGGGGCTGCTGCATTGCGGGGACTTCCCGGCGGGGGCGGTGGCCGAGCTGATGGAGGCGGCGCTGCAGGTGGGTGGGACTGAATGGGGGTGACAGGCGTATTGGCGATGAAGGAAGAATCAGCCGATTAAGGAAGAACCAGCAGCGCTGCATGTGGTCATGGACCTACCATCATTCATGGCTTACGCCACCTCAACTCGCGCCCTCGCGCGAGAGGGGTATCTGACGTAGCGTAGCCTCGTGCTGCTGTAACGGCTGCTGCCCCACGTCCTCAGGAGGCCTACCCTGCCGATGGTCCTTCACTGCTTACGTATCAAGTATTACTTGAACGTACTGCACGCAACTGCTCTTCCACCTTTTCAGGAGGCCTCCCCTGCCGATGCGGCCGCCCTGGGCTCGGCCCTGGAGCCCCTGCTGCGCCTGGCACGTGCGCACGCGGGGGGCAAGCAGGCGTACGCTCGGTCAGGTGCGTTGTGCTTGGTGATTTGGTATTTGGCACTTGTTAAAATGCTTGGCTTGATGTACCGGTTCCGGTTTACATGGCATGCATTTCCATGCAGTAAGATGCTTTTGCCATGTGTGTTTGACTTGTGATGCTGTGCAGTCGTCTCGGAGCTCCTTGAGGCCTTCCTGTCGGTCGAGGAGGCCTTCGCCTTCGCGCCGCCAACCGCCGCCGGTAACGCCAGCGGCGCCACCGCCAGCGGCGGCTCCGCTGGCGCTGCCTCTGGCGGCAGCGGCGGCGGCCCGGCCGCTGCCGCCGCCGGCGGCGCAGCAGCCCCGGCGGCCGCCAACGGCCCTGCACCTGGCGGCGCCGCGGCGGGCGCTGGCGCTGGCGGCGCTGCCGCCTCCACCCCGATCACTACGGAGCAGGAGGCTGTGGATGCGCTGCGCAAGCAGCACGCGGGCAAGCTAGATGTGGTGCTGGAGCTGGTTGTGTCGCACCAGGTGGGCGGGATGGGCGGGTGGCCCCACCAACCGGAATGTAACATGAAGTGACAGAATTGGTGGGGCCGCATGGGATCTAGGACCGTATGTGCAGGATCACGAGGATCATGGGCGGGGATTTTGGGACGTGCTTTACGATGTTAAAGGTTCGCTTTCATACACCAGGCAAGCCTCTAACTCTCTACCTGCCTGCCTACTCCAGGGCCTGCAACACAAACCTAGTGTGGGCCTGAAGCTCATGTGGAGCTAGTGCTGGGGCGCTGCTGTACAGAACCCCCCGGTGTGTCTTAGCAGTAAACACACAATCCTCCCTGCCCCCCTCACCCCGCAGGGCCTGAAGCTCAAGGTGGAGCTGGTGCTGGGCCTCATGGGCCGCCTGGTTCTGCCCGACCCCGCGCCCTACCGCCCCGCGTTGAGGCGGCTGGCGGCACTGACGGCGCCCGGAACGGGGGAGCTGGCGGCACGGGCGGCGCAGCTGCTGGTGGGTAATGTCGCTGTGTGCTGCTGCAGTTGCCCCTGAGGTTCAAAGTGGGTCGCTGGCGTCTGGGCGGCATGCTAATCACTAGTGTCTGGATTACTGTCACGAAGTCAACGACGACTCTTGGAACGGCCTGCCGAGTGCTGTTTTTGCCCCACACCCACCAACCCACATCCACCACACCCACCTACCCGCAGGAGCAAAGCCTGCTGGCCGACCTTCGCTCCGTGGTGGCCCGCGCGCTCTCCGGCCTCGACATGTTCACAGACGCCGCCTCCGCCGCCGCCGCCGGCCAAGCCGTCGGCGCCGCTAGCGGGCCCCTGTCGCCCGTCGCCAGCGGCGGCGGCGGCGGTGGCAGCGCCCTGGCCTCCGGTCCCCTGGGCGCCAGTGTGACTCCTGCAGGGCTGCTGAGTCCCACCGGATCTGTCACGCCCAGTCCGGGCGGGGGCGTGGTGCGGAGGAGCACTGTGGCGGAGGGGATGTTCAGCGGGCTGCCCGTGGGGTCGCGTGGGAGGTGAGCGGGCGTTGCCCTTTCGTGTCAAGCCCTATGGACGGAGCCTCCCCCGTGGGATGCCTTCGGCTCACTGCGACGCCCATCCATGCATGCAGCAGCGTGCCCTTGATCCGCAGTGCACCTCACACATCCCTCCCTATCCCGCCCGTTGGCACGGTACCCTGCCGTCCCCGCTTCCCCAGCGGCCTGTCGTGGCCCTTCATCCACCATGGGACATTTCCACTACTGTCCTGGCATCCCCCCCGCCCTACCACTGCTACCAACACTACCGTATCGTTCGCGTTACCAGTACTTTGTTCCCCGCCCTCCCTCACCCGTGCCTGCGTTCCCGCCCCCGTGCTTCCAGCTTCCACTTTTCCAGCGGCCTGGAGGCTCAGGTGGAGCGGCTGGTGGGCGCCAACGCGGCTGTGGAAGACGCGCTGGCCTCCCTGCTGGTGGACAGCGGCTGGGCGGCGGGCTGGGCGGCGCAGCGCGCGGCGGGGGCCAGGGGAGGGGCCCCGGGCGGCGGCGGTGGCGCGGCCAGTGGCGGCGTGACCAGCGGGGGCGGCGGGGCAAGCGGCATGGGCCCGGCTAGTTACGCGGGAGCGCTGCGACGACGGGCGGCGCTGACGTACGTGAAGCGGCTGTACTCGCCGTACCTGCTGCGGGAGCCGTTGGTACAGCAGTACGGCGACGGTGGGTGGGCTACAAGAGTGGGTCAGTGCATGTGATCTATCTGGCAAGCAGCGGGTGGAGTTACTGGGACTCTTGGAGCCGCTAGATCGGGTATGGGAAGTATGGAGAAACTTGTCGGCGCGTATGGAACCTGTAAGCCTCCGCTTATCTCACGAGCCAGCGGTCAAGCGCCGGTACTGCTGCCTTACTCGGGTACGGCTCTCCCGCCTTTCGCCCATGTCCCTGTAGACTGTCTGCAGGAAGGTTCCTGGCAGCCCCGTGCTTTCCTCTTCATTGGGCCGTATTACCGTCGTGCCATGTCCCAACTGTGCCCGCGTCCGCCCGCGCCCCGCATGGTCGATCGATCTAGTAACTTCTTTCCCTCCGCAGGCTGCCTGCTGGTGGTGTGGATGTACGACGACCCTCCCGCCGCCAACACGCCCGCCTCCCGCCAGCGCATGGGCGCGCTGCTGCTGCTGGACGAGCTTGACGGCATGGCGCCAGGCCTCGAGGCGCTGGCGGCGCTGGCGGAGGGCCTGCTGCGTGCCGACGGCGGCGCCGTCGCCGCCCTGGGCACACTGCACGTGGCGCTGCAGGGCTCGGAGAGGGTAAACGCGGCGCCGGCGGCGGCGCCGTCAAGGAGCAACAGCGTGGCGTCGATCAGCAGCGCCGCCGGCGGCGGCGGCGGCGGCCACCGTCGCTCGCCGTCGCTGACGGCGCAGTGCCTGCTGTCGGCCCTGACGCCAGCGGGTAGCGGCTCGGCGGCGGGCATGGACGTGTTCTTGCCGCCGGCGGAGCAGGGCATGGACGGCAGCCGCGCCATCGCCGCCGCCGTCACCGCCGCCGTCGCGGCGGCGACGCCGGCGCTGCGCCAGCTGGGCTGCGCAGCCGTCAGCGTGCTCGCGCCCGCCAGCGCCGGCGCCAGCCCGCTGCGTTTCGGTTGGCGCTGGGTACCGGATGCGGCGGCTGCCCAACCGCCAACCGCCAACGGCAGCTACATGTACGACAGCTTCATGTCGGCGGTTGAGCCCATCACCGGCACGCTGCTGGAGCTGTCCAGCCTGCCTGTGCCGCGCGCGCCCGCCACCTCAACCGCCCCAACCGCCCAACCGTCAACCGTCGCGCCGTCTCAGGGGCTGCTGTACCGGCCGAGCCGCAACCGCCAGTGGCACCTGTTCACGGTGGTGGAGAGGAGAGACGCGCGGTCGCCCCCCCTGAAGCGCATGTTTGTGCGGGGGCTGGTGCGGGGTCTGGGGCACCCCGCGTTGCTAGCCGCCAGCTACAGTGGCAACGGGGCGGCGGTGGCCACGGCGGCCATGCAGGAGATGGAGGAGGTGCTGGTGAGTGGGTTAGGGTGTGGGTTAACTGGTGAGCGGCTGTGCGGATGCGACACGTGAGGGGTGTTGGTGCTGCTGTGGCCGTGTGGGAGGGGGAGGGTATGGGAGGTGGAAAGTGGACGCCCTCTCTTCCTTATGGCGCATCGACAGCGCTAGATATGCATGCAGATGTAAATGTGCAAGTCTTGAAGGCCGCGCCGTTGCTGGACGGAGCTTGCGGATGTACAGTCATGCTGACAAGCATGCGGTACCACACCACAGGATCTCACAATGGTTTTGCAAGCATCGCCCCTTGACGCACAGGCGTCATCTATCTTCCCCGTACGGTAACTGCTGCAGGTGTCCTGCCTGAACGAGCTGCAGCGCTCCGCCGCCGCCCCAGCTGACGGCGACGCCGCCGCCACGCGCCCCGACTGGGCGCACGTACTGTTCGGCGTGCTGCCGCCGCTGCCGCTGCCGCCGGGCGGGCGAGACGACTCACGGGTCGCGGCGGCGCTTCGGGCGGCTGCGGCTGCGGCGGTGGCGCGGCACGGGGGGCTGCTAAGGGCGGCGGCGGTGGCGGTGTGGGAGCTGCGGCTGCGGGGGCCGCTGAGGGAGGCGGCGTGGAGGGTGGTGGTGTCCATGCCCACGGGTGGGTGTGGCTTAGGGGGTGCATGCCCACGGGTGGGTGTGGCTTAGGGGGTGCATGCCCACGGGTGGGTGCGGCTTAGGGGGTGCGTACCCATGGGTGGGCGCGGCTTAGGGGGTGCGTACCCAGGGGTGGGCGCGGCTTAGGTGGTGCATACCCATGGGTGGGTGTGGCTTAGGGGGTGGCTGCACCTGGGCGAACTTAGCCATGAAGAGCGCGCAGGCGTGTGTGCTGGGAGTGTAAGGGCAGTTGTTCTTCCGAGGGTGCGGCGATGAGCACGCCGGTAACTCCTGGTACGGGCTGCTTTTGCGCTTGCCCAACACCACCTGACGGCCTCGTGTTTGCCTTCGCTTGCCGCCTGCAGGCCACGAGCACGGCGAGGAGCACGTGGCAGTGTACCGCGAGGCTCTGTACGAGCCGCCAACCGACAGCAACGAACTGACAACCGCCAACGGCCGGGGCAGCGGCAGCGCCGCCGCGCCGTCGGTCTCTGAGAGCCAGCTGCCCCTGCGCGTCTACGCCCCGGCCTCGACCGTACAGCAGCCCGCGCAGCAGCACAGCTCCCTCATGTCGTACCTACCGTCCTTCCTGACTCATCTGTACGACAAGCCGCCACCGGCTGTACCGCCGCACGTACCGGGTACGGCGGCGGCTGGCGCTCAAGGGTCGGGCGCTCTGGCGGGTGTGGTAGTTGGCTCGACATACCCGCCGCTGGAGCCGCTGCAGCAGAAGCGGTTGGCGGCCCGCCGTCACAACGTGACGTACGTGTACGACTTCCCTGCCGTATTCGAGGCGGCGCTGCGGGACATATGGGCAGCGCGCGCGGCAGCAGGTGCGGCCGGCACCCGCACTGCATGGAGCCCGCCCGCTTCTTGGCAGGCCATGTACCCGGTGCATATGTCGGCCCTGACACTTGCAATGCGCGCGTGCTTACATTTGTCCTAGTACCACTTATGCTGTGCGGTGCCCTACAGGGGAGCCCAACTCCGTTCCACTTCACAGGAGGCCATGTCCATCCAGTTGCTTTGCGCCTTGCCTTGCGAACGTGCCCTCATTTACCATAGTACCTACCCTTCACGCCCCACAGGCGAGCCCAACTCCGTGCCCCCCTCGGCCAAGCTGGTGGAGGTGCAGGAGCTGGTGCTGCCTCCACAGCCGCTCTCCCTGGCAGCACACCCACACACCAGCAGCAGCAGCAGCACCAGCAGCAGCAGCAGCAGCACGGCCCGGGCCCAGCTGCCCCCCGCGGGGGCCACTGTGGCCGCGCGCCGCAGTGCCGGCGGTGTGGCGGCTGGCGGCGGCGGCGGCGGCGGGGCGGCGACGGCGCCCTGCTCCGACTTCCGCAACCCGCCGCGGCTGCAGCCCGCGCCGGCGGGTCGGCCGGCGGTTGGCGGCAACGACTGCGGCATGGTCGTGTGGGTGCTGCACCTGCGCACGCCCGAGTGCCCGCAGGTGCGTCAACGCTGCCTCCAGCCTGTTTCTGCAACCTGCTGATGTGGCGTCGGCGTGTCCTGCCTTGTCTAGAACGGAGGCTGCTGTTGCCAACGACATCACTAGGTCATGCACCCTGTGAACCGTATCACGTTAGTCGCACTTGTATTGGTTGCTGTCCTATCTCGCCCCCCAGGAACGCTCGGTGGTTGCCGTTGCCAACGACATCACTAGGTTACAGTTACAGTTACAGTTACAGTTACAGACCCCGAGAGGGGGCACGTCCGGAGAGCCAGGGGGCCATAAGGACGAGTAGTGCAAAATAATAACTAGTGTGCGGGGCGGCGGGGCTTATTCGCCACTACCCACA
>QAXN01000364.1:0-42123 GCA_004335795.1 Chlamydomonas sp. 3222
TTTTCAGGCCAAAATTATGAGCAGTACTATCAGAATTTTGACTCAAAAGGCCGGAAATTATGAGCGCTCAGAATTTTCCGCCAAATAAGACCGGGACACTGGTTAGCCAAACCAAGAAGTAGCCTGTTGCCCCTTTACCGTACCCTGTTGTGGTGATGGTGATCTGTCATGGAGTTCTGGGCTACGAGATGCGTTATCCTACCTGTCAAACGAGGGGCAAGCGGGCAACGTACCCCGCAGTGTGCAGCTGCGGTACTGCACGGCGGCAGAAAGGTGTTGCAGGAAGCCAGGACCTCGATGCGGCACACAGCGAAGCGCAGTGTTGTGGGAACACACCGTGCTCTTCCATGCGCAGGTGAGCTCCTGACCCAAAGGATACCTACGGACATCACATGCATGCAGCACTGCTTGCCATCAACGATCACGTGCAACTGGGTGCACCTTCGTACAGCATGCACCTTGATGTGGCCAGAACGGCAGTGATCTTGCGATAGAACCTTCCCAATAGCACAATTTGCAGCTAAATGCGCACGAAGGATGCGGACAAACGTCAGTTGCAGATTGGCGCAACAGCCGTGACAATCGGATGGGCAGAGGCGCACGCACCGCACCGCGCCGGGTGCTGCGATCAACTTGTGCACACAGAACCAAACGGCTATCAGTACTGGCGCTTACGCACCAGGCCACCCGAGGGCAGAAGCGCCCTGAAGGCAGACGTGTGCTTGGCTAAACAAACAGAGTGGCAGCTTATAACGTATAAGCGCAGGCCAGCCCTCCCCTATCGCCATGAGCTTCCAGCCAAACAACGCACCAGAGGCGAACGCTGGCACCTGGCAGCCATGCTCTCAGCCCGCAGGGGCTCAAATAGCTGGACACAAACCTTGTGCTACGAGCTCGTGCGCAACCAGTTGCTGGCACCCTTCTCCGAGCACTCCCGCCGAATGAATGCAAACCTAATGGCATCGAACAACAAAACGGGCAAGAGCACCAGGAGTTCCCATGCTTTGTGCCTCATCAAGGTTGCAAGCCTCGTCGTACGCCACTGCATGCCGTAATGCGCAGCGCAAGTCGCGCGCACGTCACAGCCAACATGAACAAGCACCCGACTTGCCTCAACATCTAAAACCCTTATGCCGATCATGCCTTGCTCTCCAGCCAGATGCACATAACATCGGCTTGCATTATTGTGCCAGCGACACTGTACCACCACACCACTGCCCGGGCCGTATGAACCAACCATGCGCCTTGACCCGGACAACCCACACGCACACCCCATTCGCAAACTGGGCACGATACGCGCCGTTGTTACGCGCGCCATGCCAAGCAACACCACCGCCGCCCTTCCCCACATCACTAGCTCGTACAGCAGCAAAGCAGCAGCTGGCCTGCCCGAAACGTATCTGTTGCAGAGACTCCACCCGGGCCGAAGCTGGCCCATTATGTGCGACCGCGGGTTGGCACAAAGCACTCCTACAAAGCGCATCCCGCCCCACTGCACCACGCCTCATAACCCGTCAGAAGACATGGGTGGTGCCCACGGTGCCGCAAAACTAGTTTGCACATTTCACGCTAAACCGTGAAGTGCTTTGATTGTGGTCATACGGCGCTAGTTGCGATGCAACGGGAATGCACAGCCTCTACTGTGCGCTAACCAGGAAGGAAAGCCGCTCGGGCGGCCATACAGCAGGACTCCGTATAGCAATTGCCGTATGCTGTCTTGAGGCCTTGGAATGCTCACATACACTCTGATTGTGCCATTCATTCTTCCATTCGTTCGTCATGGGTGACAATGTAAGGCTCGCTAACCATTCGCTAATGCACTGAGGACCTAAGCACCGCATTTTACCTTTTCAGCCTTACCTTCTCTGATCCTTCCGCCTGTCATCCTTCGGCCGCTTACTGCCTCTCACAAAGCATGCTACTGCTGCTGTTGCTGCTGCTGCTCCGCGCCGCTGCCTTCAGCGGAGGCGGGTACCGAAGGGGCCAGAGAGAGCGGCGTGTGCGGCGTGACGGGTGCCACCCCCACCCCCATCTCGGCCAGCAGTACCTCCAGCAGCTCCGCCAGGGCCTCAGCAACAGCCTGTGGGCACGTGGAAGGCACGTGACATGCGGCATGACGTCTGTACGAGGAGCTTGTTGAACATGGAGCAGCAAGCGCGGTGGCTGCACTCATCTAGCTTGCGTGCGTGCCAATATACAAAGCATGCTAGAGGTACGCACCTGCGCCGTGGGGCGGTTCTGCGGCTGGCGCTGCAGGCAGTGCAGCGCCAGAGCCCGGTAGGCCGGGTGGCAGATGGGCGGAAAGGAGGGGAAGGCGGAGCTGTAGCGCGGGCCGTGCCGCGTGTGCGTACCGGCGGGCCGGCCGTGGTATAGCTCCCACAGCATGACGCCCAGGGAGAAGACTGCGGGGGTTGGGTGCGGGCAGGGTGCAGCGGGCAGTGCAGGGGTCTTCGCTGGCTGGGCCAACACACGCCTTCGTGTGACACGGGCAGCAAGGGCGGCGGCTGGGGGTAAACCATGCTTTGCGGTTGCAGAAAGGGATTACGGGTATGCCGTTGGTACGCTGAGTCGCGGTCCTCGTGCACTCACTGTCGCTGTGTGGCCCCACTTGAGCCTTGAGGACCACGGCGGGGCACATGTAGAACATGGTGCCCATGCGCAGGTTGGAAATGTGCGTCTTCTGGTTGGGCAGCATGACGCTGGGGGCGGGAGAGGGGAGGGAGAGCGGGTTGGGAAGCAGGTGGAGGAGGATGCCACAGGCGTGGGTATGTCAGGCCTTGGGTGTCGTGGCGTTCTAGAATGCTAGCATGTGAATCGCTATGCCAAAACGAGCAGGGTGCCAACGAGCAGGGGACCAGACAATGCGATCCGGAAAAGGTGACTTAGGACAGCTTAGCGCTCACCTGAGGCCGAAGTCGCCCACTTTGACGGTGTAGCCCGAGGGCGCGGTGGGGTCCCGCTTCAGTAGCACGTTGTTGGGGTTGAGGTCTGGGGGCGGGGGCCAGGCGGGAGATGGCGGCAGCGATGTAAGTACATGGAGGGCACGGGGGGGCGGCGTCCATAGCGGTCTGACGTGTGGTGCGCAGCCTGTCTCTCCACGCACGGGATTTGCCCGCTCGGTAGTGTGCAGGAAGACAGAACGTGTCCTCTCGAAAAAACGGTACTTGGGAAAATAGCCGTTTGCCGGATTGCACCAACGACCAGCCGGGCGAAGACTGCGACAGCCAGGGTTGCAATAGCACAACAAAATTACACGCTACCCGGGCGACCCGCTGACCCGTGGGTCGTACCTCCGTGTACGATGCGCTTGGAGTGCAGGTGCGCCAGGGCGTTGGCGATGCCCAGCGCCAGCGACACGGATGCCAGCTGGGGGTGTGGGGCACGGGACAAGGTCGGGACACGTGTGATCGCGTGGAAACTATCGGACAAACTCGTACAATCCTGGACTGAACGCGCCGCCTAGAACGGTATACCGAAATGAGCCCTTGAGCGCAATACGCATGTGGATATGTACATCCTGAGGCCATACATCACGCGAACGGGCTAGGCCACGCGAGACGACAAAGATCGACTTCAACCATACAGCAGGCGGTAGGCATATGGTCAATTAAAGCTGTCCAAACGTCAGACCGCGCAGATGCGAACGGATGCCGGACACGTTGGCACACGTGGTGTGTGCACGCGACGCACCATGTTGGCGCCGGGCGCAGGCCACAGCGACTTGTCGCCGTACAGCGTTCCTGCGAGGTTGAAGCAGCACGGGCAGAAGCGGTATGGCGGCGCGGTGCTGTGATCCGCAACATGTCCAGATGTACGGGATGCGGAAGTATAAGGACATAGACCACCGGCAACACTGCAACTCCAGTACCGCCTTTGCACACACCATCGTCAGTCCTTTGCGCATTGCAGGTCCTTGAACTGCAACTTACTGAGCGGGCCGCCGTCGCAGTACTCCTGCACGATGTACAGCCGCCAGTCTTGCTGCAAGGTAGGATACGAAGGAGACGAAGAACACAGTAAGAATTAGCCGTCGGCAGAGTATGCTAGTCATGCGGTAGGTGAGAGTACAGCAAGCAGCAAGCAGAATGACTTTGGGGCCAACCGAAGGTCGGACACCTGCTGGTCCACGCACTCGTGGGTGTGGCGCTGCCGCTTTGCCCTAGGTGCGCAGTCCCTACCGCGCGGTGATGGTAACGCACCAGTATGTTGGCGTTGTCGCTGCTGTTGTTCCCGCTGCCGCTCTGCACCGTGCTGGCTGTGGCGGTGGCGCTGGCGATGGCGCCGAGGGGCTCCACATCGGCCGTGTAGGTGGCGACTGCGCGGCAAGGATGCGGGTACACGGGCGCGTACGTGCATCATCGTAATGGTGCCATGGCCGTGAAGACGACTACTGCACGGCCAGGGCTTCAGAAACAGGAGCGCCGAGTGCTCTTGTGGTGCACTTGCAGCTGCTCCAAGCAACTCGTGCCCAGACAAACGTTATGGCTGGTACCGGTGATGCCGCCCTCGCTGCAACCCGTTCGCCGCGCAGACCACCCCCACCTATGTTTGGGTGCGATACGCTTTGGCACAGCGCCGCCTCCTGCAGAGCCCGGCGGCGGTTGTCGGTTGAGGCGCTGAAGACCACCGTCTTGACCGCCACCGGCAGCCCCTGCCATGTGCCTGCGCGGAGCAACACGCACCACGTCAAGGGGCCTGGGATTCCTCGGGTTCAAGCAAGACGAACAACGCAGGTTGGAAATGTCACAAGCTAGATGGAAGGCCTGTGCGCCCCACACGTGAACAGTGCAGTTGCAATCGCGCGATGCTGGCCCGGTGCAAATAGCGCCGATCACCCTCCACCCCACCTGAGTACACCGTGCCGTACGCTCCAGTTCCCAGCACTCCGTCCAGCCTGAGCTGCACGTCCTTGATGCGCGTGCGCAGCCCCTTGGACATCTCTGCGGTGGACACAGAAGGATGAAGAGCAAAGCACAAGTAATACTCACGGACAGCATTTCACGCAGGAACTGGATGACATGGCGCATGACTTGAGTTGCGGAAGTCACACAGGTGGCCAATATGAATGCTGAGGGACGTGGCAGGCAGAGCCAATGGGAGGTAGGCGCAGGGCAGCAGCAACCACAAACAGCGTTGTAGGACTAGCAAAGACGGACTCGCGCAGCCCAGTGGGTTCAGTCCCTGTCGCTTCACTTTGGCCCTGCATATGTACTGTAACTAGGAGCCCGCTTTGACGCACATGACGTAGCCCCAGGCCCTCTAAATCCGTATTCAGCTGCCGTGACGGTCCCGGCTAGCCAAGGCTTTTCCCTGTGCATCCCTGCCGTGGCCCGCACACCCCTGCACCCACCCTCCAGCTCCTGCAGCAGCGTCGTCCCGCCCGATTTCCCCGGCACTGCATCGCTCCCGTCTGGCGTCGCCGAAGGCGTGTCCGCCCCCTGCCCCTGCCCCTGGCTCTGCTCCTGCGTCATGAGGCTGGCCAACACGGGCTGCAACCTGTCCCCTGACGCTGACGTGTACGGCCCTGCCGCTCCCGCCGTCCCCGCCCCCGCCGCCGCCACCGGCTCAGTGGACAAGCCGCAGCCGCCACCACCACGACCACCGCCCGCCGCACCGTCCCCCGCCGCCGCCTTGCCGTTGCTGGCGCCGCCGCTGCCCGGCGTGAGCTTGCCGTTGATCTCCGCCATCCTGTCCTCCAGGGCTCCAACGCGGCCCTCGGCCCCGCTCAGCCAAGACGGGTGCGCCGCTGAGCCGCCGCCGACGCCCCCAATGCCGTTGCGGCTCATGGAGGGGAAGTAGTTGCCGTTGCCCACGGACGCGTCCGCCTGCGGGTTGCAGGTGCGAGCACAGTTGCATACAGGGTCACGGCAGTGCATCAAGAGGCACTCCCTTGCAGGTCAGATCCTCCTCAGGCACCGAAGAAACATGGTACACGCGCGCGCGTATCAACTGCGTCCCTCCCGCAACATCCACCACGCAAGCGCCCAATTCAACCCACAGAACCTTCAAACAGCTAACCTAATCCAGCTACATGTCCAGATGCATACGCTGACGTTCGGTGGGGCCCCTCGGCCCGACAGGTGGCCGCTGGCTCGGAGTGTGCCCCTCCTTCCCCTTCAGACCCTTGTCTCCAAGTATATGTTGGCGCCCTCTGGGGCCTTCCAGCCCGCACGCGCGCCTGCACTCACGTGCTCCTCCATGCCCGACCACGGCGGCAGGTCCTGGTCCTCGTCCAGGCCCATGAACACGCACCCCTGCTCCGCGGCCCTGACCCGTGGGTCGCTGCCCGCGCCCGAGCCCGCCTCAACGTCCCCCTTGCCCGCGCTGCCCACGTCGCTGCCGTCCGGCTGCTTGGCCCCCGGCCCGTAGCGCTCGGCCTGCTGCCGGCGGCGGCGGCGGCGGCGCACCAGCAGCAGCGCCGCCAGCACGCCGAGCAGCAGCACGCTGCACACAGGCACCACGACAGCCACGACGACCTGCATGCGCCGGAGAAAGGCAACAAGGCCAGAGACGCAGAGGGCAGCACGGTGAGGTGTACGCCGCATGTGAGAAAGGTGGTAGTTCAGCTGCTGCGTATACGCCCGCCGAAGCCCAGGACGCGCGCCACTTGCCACTTGAGTCCTGTCGATCCAGCCCCAACCATGCCTGTGTGCTCCCGCCCAATACCCTCCCGCCCCCTTACCGTGGTCTTGTTGCTGCTGCTGCTTTTGCTGCCGCTACCCTTCGTGGCACCGCCATCTCCAACAGGGGGCTCATTGTTGCCCCCGCCCTTGGGAGGCGGCGGGCTGCTGGCGTCATCCAGCTGGGCCAGCAACAGCGTCACGCACTCGCTGCCGCTGCGCTGCTTGAGGCACGAGTCGGGCACGTAATGGTCCACGATGTACCACGTGTCTTCCGCTATGTAGGTGTAGCCGCCTGCAGTTGACGATTAGCGGTGCAACGTTAGTTGAATAGCACTGTCCCGGCAAGGAGCAGTAACACGCAACAGCACTCCAAGTTGCCAAGGGCAGCAGGTGCATTCCAGCAGCTACCATCAGTGGGGATGCAAATGGCTTCCGCCAGGCTGCTTACCATAGTACAGGCCTTGGAACGCCAAAGAGCTGTGGGAGGCACACGCGTTGCAAATAGAGATCGGTTTCAGTCCACGGCCCGAGCCGCCGAACGTGCTCATCCGTCTTTGCTTGTTAGTTATATCAAGTCATGTTGCCTTCCAGCAATCCAAGCCGCTTTGTACAAACCAGCCTTACACGCCATCGGGTGCGCCTGGTGTCACTTCATGCCTGGCGCCTTAGCCCGTGGCAAAGGCTGCAACTCCCGACCACGACAGCCCTCACGCGCACCTGTCCGGCGTGGTGGTGGTACGATAGTCCATCATGTGCACGGCATCACCGTACATCAGTGGTTCCGTACTGCGCGTACTGCGGAATGTGAAGTTCTTCACAATGAAGCAGTTTTGCAGCCCCGGCATGCCCACTGGCCGCGTGGCGGCGACCATGTTGACCAGGGCAGCTGCAAGGGGCAGCCCCGCGCGCCGACGGTGCACGATGCCGTTCAGGTAGATGGTAGCGCCCACGGATTGTCGAATAGGCTTGAAGGTCGGGCCCACTTCGCCAAAGTGGTTGACCAGCTGCGTTTGGTCGGAAATTGGGGAGGGGTGTGTTGTCATGAGCTCAAAGCAGAGTGGCATCAGTCCGAGGAGCAGGGGAGTACGCGGGAAGCTACGCATTTGGTGCTAGAGTCAGTGTGGTGATGCTGGCATGTGTAAGCTCCTCTGAGAGGGGATGAGCGCGGTCTCCCAAAGGAGGACGCTTGTCTAACCCGTCGTTGGGCAGTACCCAGCAACCGGACCCGGGCCACACCCAAAGACACGAGTACTTCGATCCCAGCGTAGCGATTTCATGGTAGGGAACAGGTACGGTATCGTTGGCCGGTCGCCATGCGACGGCCGTGTGCTTGGTAGACCGGTGCGAGTGTTGGTCGAGGAGCACGTGCGTGCGTCCTCCCCCCCCCCCAAAGCAGGCCGTAATCCTGCCTCAACCCGATTACCCTCTACCCCAGAGGCCTGCCATACACAAGGACACGCACCTCAACGCCCCGAAACTCCAGCGTGGTTCCAGCGGCCAGCGATAGCAGCATGACCCTCATGTTCCAGTCCAACAGGCAGTAGACGCCCTCCGCCTCCCGCTCTTCGGTTGAGCGGACCGTGACATTCCGCGTGACAGCGATGGTATCAGGCCAGCTTCCATCAATCGTGACGGTGTCGTTGAGGTAAATGACTGAAACGGTCTGGTTAGCAAACGCTGCCGCGAGTTCATCGCTTGAGCGCACGAGCATAGCTCCTTGTCCGTCGCATGGAACTGCCTGAAGGTATGTCCATAGCAGTGCTAGCAGGCATAAGGCACGGCCCGAACTGCGTGCCAACGCCGGGGCCCTCATGCCGCTTGATGCCGTGGCCGCCAATGAACATGCTGTTCTTTGTCTCCGTAGTTCGCCATCCCGGTGGACTGGCATGACGCTGGTTAGCGCAGCAGGTTCCGGCCAGTTTGGGCCATGTTTCCAAGGCGCCCGGTTAGTGAAGGCTTTTCGTTCTCAGCCTCGTGTCAAGTTGCGTCAGCACCTAAAGCTAATATCCTATCACCGGCTACAAGGGTCAGGCGAGGCCGGTCACGATACGGTGGAGAGAGTGAGAGAACAAGGAAGACTTCAGGAATGGATTTTCTGGGACCAGAGTCGCGTGGCTGATGTTCTTGCCCAGTCAGTATTTGCAGTTCGCAGTAACTTCTGCCTACACGGACACCGGAGCCACGGCAGTTCCCAACCGTCGTGCATGCGAAGTCTCCATGAGCAGGTGGTGTCCGTTTGCCTTGCCCACATCATTATGTAGTCCTTGAACCTTGCCATGGAGTTCTGGGCGGCACCATGGTGCATGCTGCATACTAGTCAGAGGCACGTGTGTCTCGAGCATAACTTGAACCTAGACGTTACATGATAAGGGTAAAGCAGGTATCGCATAATGGCTTTTGCAACTCCCCTGAGGACTCCCGAGGCCCTCCCTCGGGCCATTCGGTGCAATGCAAAGCGGTATGTGCCACCTTCAAGAAAGCAACGACCTCGCGGGATTACTACCGATGCGGATAGGAGTAAACAGCGTAATGCAGCAGGTAAGCGCGTGCCATGCCTTGGCTGCTGTCAGCTCTGGCGGCTCGTGGCTGGTCCTGTCCGCTCTACTCTGGTTGCACCTGGTTGGGGGGGGGGGGGGGGGGGGTACGCGTCATACGCGAGAAACCGTGGCTTCAGGGAGTCACAGTAACGCTGGTGCCTGCACGTGAAGAGGAAGGAGTTGACAAGTAGAAGCAGAACCCCTGGTTGGGGGGGGACACCGTGCCACCGTGCCAGACTCTCCGCCTGCGTTCTAACAACACGGAGCGGCTGCAATGCATGCAACCCTATCAAATTATCAAAACTACGTCAAAGCACGGTAGAGCCTCAGATGCTGTGCAACGTGTTGCAACAACATTGCTGGCCCACCCATGTCCAGGCCTCCGGCACTGCACGCCAGGCAGCACTGATTGCAAAGCCTAACACCTATGACTCCTTGCACAACCACAGGCCCTTGTCAGGATGCATCATCAGCCACCACCTGCTGTCCAGCCGCTGCCATCTCCACAAACTGTCTGCTGCAGGTACGGAGGAGCTGCTCCGGGAACTGAACAGCGGCGGTGCGGGGGTGCTGCGAGACGAGGACGACCAAGACTGGGGCTTGGACGACGTAGCAGGTGTGCAACTAACACAAAAGCCACGGACGGTTCACCGGCCAGGGCGGTTAGGGCCGCCTTCCGCCGGTCGAGTGCGCGACACCGGTACCTGTACCGGCCTGTGTGCCTCACCGGCGAGCCATAAGCCACGCACGTACGTGCAACTTGCCCCCACGTCCTGATCCATCACCGGGCCCTTGAACATGCACGAACCATGCATGCGTTTGTGACCCTTGCAGCTCACGCGCGGGCTCGCCAGCAGCAGCAGCTCGAGCGCGGCGAATGGGAGTCGGACAGGCAGCGGCCGCGAGGCTCGGCTAGGGAGCCCTCCGCGGCCGCCTTGGCACCCGGGGGCCCTGGCCGGCGGAGAGGCAGGGGCGATGACTTGGGCACAGCTTCCCCGCTGGCGTCGGGACTTGCACGGATAGCGCCAGCGGATGAGGTGGCCCAGATGAAGCAGCAGGGTCGCTTGGAGACAGCGCGAGGGGGCGGTGTGGACTTGGGGCATGGGGCGGACGGAGTTGGCATCCCGCCTCGCAGTGGGGTTGGCAGCGGGGCGGCGGCGGCGGCAGCGGCGGCGGGGCGTTTGGAGGGTGCAGCTGCAGGGGCAGCGGTGTCGGCCGTGGTTCTGGAGCCGTCGTACGCTCGGCAGAACCCGCAAGTTGTGCAGGTGAGGCGGTTAAGGCGGTTGAGGTGCACAGAGGCAGCGTCGTTGTTGCCCTGCTGCGGTGGCGGCGTTGGGCGCAACGTCCTTTGGTGCGGCGCTCAAGGATGGGCAGCTATTTGCGCTTGCCGCATGTTGTTGGTGTGGCATCCGCGCCAATTGCCGGCCATGCGGCTGTTGCCGTGTCGCTGCCCGTCTCGCAGGCGCTGCGGCGGCAGGGCGTGATGGTGACGGTGCAGGGCGCCGACGAAGCAGGGGATGAGGACGCAGACGGCGACGGTGATGGCGATGCAGACCTGACCTCTGGACGGGAGGACCCCGAAATGTACGACGACGGCATTACTAACAGCGTTGATGACGTGGAGCTGGACTTGGACCCCTCGCTAGGGCAGGACCGTTGGGGGCCGGGCGCAGCAGCAGGAGGGCCCAAGGCACAGCAACAGGGCCAGGGCCAACGCAGCAGCGGTGGGGATGGTGCAGGCGGCGGCTGGTTCTCCGGCCTGGCTGCCGCGGGCTTCACGGTACGGACCAGCCCCACGGGGGAGGTATTCCTGGAACGGACGGTCAAACGGAGCAAGGCGGCCGCGTCCAGTGCATCCGCTGCTGGTCCCCATCCTGCTCCGTCTCCCGCTCAATCCAGTAGTGCAACAGCACCAGCAGCGACTGCCGGCGTCGCGTTCAGGCCGCAGCCAGCGACGCCGTCAGCACCAGCCGCCGCCGCCGCAGGGGATCCGCGGAGGGTGGCCCCGGCGCCGACGGAGGCGACCGGAGCAGGGGCGCCCGGCAGGCTGGCGGCGGTGGCGGCGGCGTCAGCGAAGGCGGCGGCGGCGGCGCGGGCGCCGTCGCCTGTGCCGCCGCTGGAGCCCGTGACCCAGGCCCCGCCCCTCGCAGCGGCCCTGGCGGAGCTGAGCACACCGCAGCAGGTATCGGGGTATGGGTGTATTGGGCGACGCCGGGAGAGCAGCGTAAGCAGCATACAGCTGCCCTGGGACATGGCGCACACCATGCTGCAGCGTCCCTACCGGTGTTGCACGACCAGTCATCAAGTGCCGGTATTGCCGTGCTGGCGCTGCTCAGTACGACAGTAGCCCAAGAGTGACAGCGGCACCCGCCTACTGCCGTGCAGGTGCTTGACGTGCTGGAGCTGTCGTACCCCGCATGGGCGGCCAACGGCTACAGGCTGGCGGACCAGAACACGGGAAGGCCGGTGGGTGATAGGACGTCCGCATGTGGTTTGGGGACGGTCAGGGAAGCATGGTGCAAACGTTGGCAAAGTACACGCAGCAAGGTGCTTGACGACCCCGCCGCCCTGCATCACCCGGCCCCTTTCCGCCGTTCAACTGGTAAGCAGTCACAGCAGCCCCATTTGACAGGGCTGGGCTGCGTGCTGCGCGTGTGCTACTCCAGGTGGCTGCGCCCTCGCCGGCCGAGGCCGCCCACGCCATCCGGGCCCTGGCTCTGTGCGCCCGCCGGGCCAACATCGGCGGCTGGCGCTGCCTGGACCTGGCGGCGGGGCGCCACGTGCAGGGCCTGGCCGAGTGCCTGCGCGTCACGCCGCCGCGGCTGCTGCCGGAGCACGCCACGCCGCAGCTGTCGGCAGCGTACTTTGAAACGGCGCGGCAGTACTGGCTGGAGGCGGGCGGGGAGCTTTTGCAGGGGCCCAAGGCCGGTGCGGCCGGCAAGAATGCGCCTGGGGCGGCTGTGGGCACTGCCAGCAGTAGTGCGAGCAGCAGTGGTGGTGGTAGTGGGGGCAGTGGGACGGTGGGTGGAGCGGCCAGAGCGCCCAAGGGTGGCTTGCTGGACGACCCGTTGTATGATGCGTTGGTTGCAAAGTACGCGGGGGCGTCTGGCGGTGGGGCGGCGGCGGCTGCAGGGGGCACGGGGACAGTAAGCAGCAGCAGCGCCAACACCAGCAGTAGCGGCAGCAGCAGCGCCAACACCAGCAGTAGCGGCAGCAGCAGTGGCGGCAGCAGCAGCGACATCAAGTCCCTGCGGCGGGCGCTCAAGGTTGACTGCCTGGTCTCTGCGCTGTGGGGCCTATCCTCCTTGGTGAGCAGGAGGGGCTGCCGCACAATATGCTGCCGTACAACCTGTTGCTCTTTAGCGGCCTTGTTTGGGGGGCACGGAGCACCACACTCGGACCGTCTGGTACAACTGCGTGCTTAGGAATCGACCATGCTTGAACCCACCTGAAGCTATGCACCATGCCACCACTGCCACGTTTGGTCATCGCCAGGGCGGGCCTCCCTACTTCGCCACCGAAGCGGAGGCGCTGATGGCCATCCTGGTGAGGTGCCTGGCGGCAGGGGCGGCGGCCTCGGCGGCCTCGGGCGGCGGCGGCGGCAGCGGGGCCGGCTGGGGTGCGCTGGCCGGTTGGCAGGCGGGTCAGGTGCTGTGGGCGCTTGGGAACAGCCGCCACGTCACGCCCCGGCTGGACGACCTAGAGGACAGCATCCTCAGGGTGGGTGTGCCAAGTCGCTAGCAACAGAGCACGGTTGCTGTCCTTGATGCGACTGGTGTGGCAGCGTTGGGGAGGTCTGTGCGGCGCGCTGAGCACGTGGTGGTGCGGGCCGTGTCGGAGCTGGCGGCGTGTGTGCAGTGCGCCGAAAGGCTGTCCAGCGTGTGGCCGGGGCTGTTGCGGCACTGCGATCTCGGTACGGTACGGCCGTGCCGCTGCCTGCACGCCCGCGTGCGCGGCAACAGGTCAAGCAAGTGTTTGAGCGTCAACTGCATCCAGAATCCGCGTGAGGGTCCTGATGGAAAACCGCGATGCTGAGACCCAGGGTTGCCGCTGGCAGTCCCAACAAGACTGCCGCCGCGCAACCCGCCTCGCCCCTTAGCCCGCCTGCATGCCTGACCGTTGCATGTCCTGCCCGCCCGCCTGCATGCCCGGTCGTACACAGGCGGGTGGGCTATCCGCCATGCAGCCTCGCGACACGGCCCGCGTGCTGTGGGGCTTCGCCTCGCTCGGCCGTACACCGGAGAGGCTGCTGTACACGTTGCGGCCCGACTGGGCATGGCGGGAGCAGCTGGCATTCGGGCGGGCGGGCGCGGAGGGCGGCGGGAAGCGCGGCGGGGGGCGGCGGCGGGACAGGAAGGGCAAGGGTGAGGGCATGCAAAGCTGTCGCAATCGTTATTGAACGCCGACGGGCGACATGTAGGACTTGCGACGTTGTACTGTACGGACATACCATTTACGGGTGTCCTTTCACAGGACATACCTCGTTACCACAGGAGCTCGTTCAATAACATGCAGGTGGCGACGTTCGCGACTTCACACCCCAACAACTGGCTGGCGTGGTGTGGTCCTTGGCGGTCATGAAGCAGGTCGACAGTCTGCCCTTCAGGTGCGTCGTCACTTTGGTCTACGCGACCGCGCCGCCTGCGGACTGACCACCTTTCGTCCCAACTTGGATCTTCTTTCCACAGAGACTCGCAGACTCCATCACCTCCCTTTGCTGACAAACGAACTCGTGTCTGGGAGGCCATGACCGTCGTCAGCAGCCCGTGCCCTCACAAAACCCTTTTAGGACATGTAATCGTGGGACCTCCTGATTGGGTTTGACGCGGAGAATGCTGTGACGCGCAAACGCCCCCAGGTCCGCGTGGCTGCAGCTGCTTCGCCGTGCCCCTGAGGTGCCCCCCGCAGAGCCAGTGCTCACCGAGGTGTGGCAGGCGGCGCTGGCCATACACCTAGAGTCCGCAGACCCCGCCGCCGCGACTTATACCACCGCCGCCGCGGCCAGCGCTGCCCCCTCCAGCCCCCAAGCACACTGCAGCCCATCCTCCTCCTCGCGCAAGGCCACCAGCACGAAGCAGAGTCCAACTGGTGCTGGCGGTGACACCGTGACGGCGGCGTTGGCGGCGGCGCTGGCGGCAGCGGCGGCGACACCAGATCTAAGGCCAACCGGCCAGCGGGGACAGCCCAAGGACGGCGGCGGCAGTGGCGGCGGGCTGGACTTGGCGGCTGCCCGGTCAATGCTGCTGCGGTCGCGCGACACGTTCCTGGCCGCCACCAGCGGTCTGCGGCGGCGCGTGCAGAGCGGCTACCAGCGGCAGATGGCCAACGCGCTGACGGCTCTGCGGCTGGTGCACCTGCTGGAGGACAACAGCCCGGGTGCGTACGTCCATCGGGTGGCGATAGGCCCCTGCACGTGTGATACAGACATAAAGTCTATCTGTAGCGGAGGGGCGCGCCTGCTGAACAGCAGCGCGTTGCTTTCGTCGGTTACGACGTAATAATCCGCGTGCTGCGTTCTGTGCTGCAGGCTACAGCATCGACATCACGTTGCCGCAGCTGCGTATCGCTATAGAGGCGGACGGCCCCTCGCACACCTCCCGCACGCCCGGTGGCGCCATGCTGGGCGCCACCGCCATGAAGCGCCGCCACCTGCAGCGCCTGGGCTGGCAGGTCATCAACGTGCCGTACAAGGTACAACAGCTGTCGTGAACAGGTTGGCGTACGACAGGCCCGCGTGACTTGCTGTGTACGTCGTGTAGGCTGGGCCTGGCAGACGTGGCGGGGCGGAGGAAGCAAAACGGATCAGAGGAGCGGATGGCAAGATGGAGTTCGATCCCTGACCAGAGTATGCCCTGGCCCTGTTTCGGTGCAGGAGTGGGACAAGTTGTCGTCCGAAGCGTCAAGGAAGGCCTACCTGCAGGTGGGAGGGCACTGAAGCAGCAATGGACAGTATGGTCGCGCGTTACAAATGCTAGCATTGGGCTTTCCTGTGCGCCCATACGTCCCTGACTGCGGTCAGTCCGTGCCATCCATGGTGCGCACAGCCTTGCCTGCCTGCACAAGAGTAAAACTTCTTCCGTGGCCCGCATCTCATGCTGAGTTCTGCAAACCCCATGCGTCCGTGCGCTTGCAGGAGCGGATCAATCGGGCGCTGGTCAACAGCATCGAGGTCTCCCCTGACACAGATGACGGTACGGGTGAGGCGACCACGCCCGGGACACGGGCTCCGGCTGGGGAAGCAACCCAAGCAGCCTCGCAGGGGTGATAGTGGTGGTACGGAGCCGTTGGGCGCAGGGTGCGCCTTGCAGTTCAGTTCAGTATTTACGTGGCAGGTGTAACTTCCCGTAGGACCCGTAGAGGCCAAGGGATAGGGTGTATGGTGAGAGGCTTGGGAGGGCATGGTGGCTCCCACGCCTGAGGCCAGAGGCCTGCCCTGCCTCAGATACTGCATTGTGAGCTGGTGACGAGTTGAAGGGTGCGTGACGGAGGTGCAGAGGCAGGATGGAGGCGCCGGCTTGGTGAGGGTGCAAGGCGTGAGGCCCCACAGCTAGCTGCGCAGACAGCCTAGGTACGTGGTGGCAGTTGTGAAGTGGGTTCCCTCGTCCCCGGTGATGGTAGAGGTGGTGCATGCTAGACAATGCGTGCGCACATGTGATAGCCGGAATGCGGGCTAGCAAGTACAAGAGCGTGCAAAGGTGCAAATGTGCGTGAGCGCGGGAGCGCTGCGGCCTGTGGACTGCCGTCACGGTCACTGGCGTCTTACAGTACCGGAAACACCCATGACATGAGTCAATTCCAGTCCTGCTTTTGGCCCCATACGTCCCAATAGCGGAGCTAAGGCAGTTTATAGGCGTCTCAGTCGAGTGAGAAAGACTGACTGCAGTGTTCCGGTTTTATCTGATATAAATCCTAAGCGCTTGCACTTTGGGCCCTCCGTCCCAAAAATTGTCTCAGTACTGCTTACAATTTTGGCGGTAAAAATTGTAAGCCAGAATTTTTTCCTGGGGGGCAAGCCCCCCAGACCCCGAGTGGTGTTGTAGCAGTAGACGCTGCATGCGTAGCCTGGCGTAACATTGTCATGTTGCTGCAACTCGCTCGCCTGGGTGAGCGGTACGTACACAGGCGGGACCCTCACAGCCACACTCATCCGCAGTGTGCCGGTACGCCCAGCAGGGGAGCTCCCTGCTGCTGGCTGGACCTGCATACAAATGTCACGGCTGCCATGGAGGAAGTGTCTAAGTACCGCGTACAATTCAGTGGCAAACTGCAAAGTCATTAAATGTTAGGCATCGGCAAAGTGATAGAGCGCTACCTGCGTTGCGCGGAAGTTTGTATTGACGCGTTCGTGCAAACCGGTGCATGTGCAAACAGCGATGTTCTGAGAGCTATTAGTTCATATAATGCTAGTCGTCAGGTGTTCCAGATCCTATGTGGGCGTCAGGAAGCCCGGCTCGCCAGCGCTGCGGAAGGGGTGGAAAGGGAAGCCTGCGCCCAAACGTGGGTACAAGAGTATTTGGAGAGAAAAGTATTTCTGCGGTTGGAGCTGCTGCTAGCAACGGTGCGGGAGCAGGCCGCTGTTGCAACCGAAATTGCCGTCTCGGCGACTTCCAGGCAGACGTGGGTGCCCACCCTGGTGGGCGCCTTAGCACAATTTCCTACCTGCGCAAGCATGCACAATGCAACTAGGTTAGAAGCGCGCTATGGCAATCAAGCTATCAGTGTTCTGCTCGTCTGCATTCCAACTGCTGTTACTTCACCCACACCATGGGACTGCTTGAGCTGAGAGTAGACCTTGGCTATGCCAGCGAGCCAATACACACAACACCTGCTCGCTGTCTGATGCCTTTCACGTGTCACAGAGCCAATGCAATCTGCACAGCCTTGCACGCGGCACGAGCCTCGAAGCCGTGACTGCCATTGCCCAGCGGGGCTTCATGTCCGCAGTGGCAGACGCTACGCGCGGAATCAGCGCCATCGCCGCAGCGACGGTCTCCGAAACCACCGTACAGCAGCCCGCCAGCCTGGAGTACGACACTACCAAGACCCTGCTTGATAGCGAGCTGCGAGCTGCCGTTGTACATGGGGTTTGCAACTACACGGTGCTTGTCTCCGGCCTGGTCGCCCACCTCTCGGACGCCGCCACGGCATGCAGTGCTGGCACCCCCCGGCCATTCAGGCCAACGCGACTGGTCAAAGCGCTGGCGCGTTCGCAGCTGCTGGCAGCTGCCGCGGCTGTCGTTACTTACAGCCGTGAAGCTGCTGCAGGGGAGGCGATGCTCTCCGATGGAGACTGCCGTCCTGTCCGTCTATTTTGGCGGACGTCTTGGCCCGCTTTATGGCGGCACGCAGGGGATTCGCAGCCTGTGCAGGGCCGCTCGGCACGTGGCTGTATGGCGGCTGCAGGTCGCCCTGCTGGACCAGCTGGCGGCGCACGCGGGGATGGGGCCGGAGCTAGGGCCCCAAGTGGGGGAGAAGCGAGCGGAGGAGGAGCGGGAGCAGGAGTGGGAGGGCAGCGGGCAACAGCAGGGGCAGCAGGGGCGTGCAGATGGCTGGGAGGGAAGCAGCGGAACGTGGTGGCTCCCCCAGAAGGAGACGCGGGAAGGCCAGCTGGTGGGGCGACAAGCTTACGCATCAGCGGGCCCACCTGGCACACAATGCACGCGTGCCAACAGTCATGCTGGCTGGCTAGGAAAAACCCACGGCCTGTTCGTACTCGCAACCCTAGCAGAGTGGGACCACGCAGCAGAGTAAACCGACGGGGAGCCGCAGCTGGCGGCGGAGGCCGGTGTGCCGTCGGGGCCGCCGCCACTGCTGGCGGCGCGTGCGGCGGAGGCGCTGTGCCGGCTGTGCCGCGGGCAGGGCCTGGAAGGGGCGTATGCGCCCGCGCCGGAGTGGCAGTTTGCCAAGGCCCAGGTGAATTGATGAAAGTCAACCTGAGTCAATGCTGTTTGGGTCAGGTTGGGTCAACACTAATATTGATACAGTGTGTGTGCAAACAAGGGTCCTTAGAACTGCCAAGCCGCTTGCGAGGCCTCCCGATGCGAAGGCATGCTTCTGACGTTTTTGCAATCGACAGGTTGCGTTCCTACTGGAAGGTGGCCGTGCCAGGCCTGCTAGAGTTGCAAGGTTTCGAAGGCTGAGGCTGTGTTGCCTGCGGTTCCTTCCATGTGCCTCTAGTGTGCAGGTGTGTTGCTTGATTGTTGGTTGTGTGGGATCCTACTGTTCTTTGGCCACTGATGCATGTTTGTGTGTGTGTGCACCTGCTGTGTATTCCTTGCCTGTGCTGCCTGTGGGCCTGTTGTGAGTGTGTGTGGCTGTGCTGGTGTGAGGCGGCGTGTTGAGCCGGGTTTGGGGGGTTTGCTGTTACATCGTGCGGTGGTACTGCAGGACTGTGCATTGTCCTGGACATGCGTCCCCTTTTCCTTTTTGGGGTGGGGCGTGCTTGTGTGAGGTTGTGGCCCTCTCAGTTGCTGTAGTGTGACGGCCTAGGGGTGGTGTCACTCTGTGTGGTGCTGCTGTCCCTCCACTCTGGTGCCGCTGTCCCCCCTGTCTGGCGCCGCTGTCCCTCCACTCTGGTGGCTCTGTCCCCGCTGTGTGGCACCCCTGTGTCCCCTTTCTTGTGCTTCGATCCCGTTTTCTGGTGCTGCTGTCCCCCCTCTCTGGCGCCGTTGTCCCCCCTCTCTGGTGCCGCTGTCCCCCCTCTCTGACGCCCCTGTCCCCCCTGTCCATAACTTTGCGCCCCCTGCTCCAATTATGGCCGGCCGGGTACCGCTGAACAGGTCTTGATGCGAGCCTTCTGTGGTGTCCGTTTCAAATTTGTCCGGCCAGGGATGGATCCAGGCCGGCCCTGGGCGCCGGTCGGTTGCGCATGCCTGTTGCCGGGGGCCACGCGGCCATATGCTAAGATCGTGCAGCTCAATGGCCATCTAACCTCCCCACACTGCAGCCTGGATATTGCTGGTGGTATTACTGCCGCACGTTGCTGTTAACTACAGGGGATGGTGTTTTGCGTCGTTACGAAGACGCAAGTCGCAACTGCGCTTCCCGCGGACACGGCCCGCGCTTGCTTGCCGTACTGGCTGGAGGCAGCTGGGTGGGCGGTGGCGCTCATGTCGGACGCAACGGCGGCGGCCATGGGGCGACTGCCCGCCACACCGCGCGACGGCTGTCGCGGCAGCAGCATCGACATCACGGTCGTCTCCGTGCAGCGAGGGCACCGCCAACAGTGCTTCAGAGTTGTGTCCAATGGCATGCAAGGAGGGCACCGCCCATAGTCCTACCGAGTTATGGCACACGCACGCTGTGCCGGGCCCTGCAGCCTACTGTGGACTGTGTAGTAATGGCACACGCCATGTGCGTTGTCCGTGTGCGGTGACATGGCAGCTTCCCTACCTCCCTGCGACTCACTCTGCCGCTGGCCGGTACACGACTACGTTCCCAGGCCGATTTCAGTGCGCAGTGACCACGCAAGCCTTCTTTCTTGTGCGCTTTCAGCCCCATGGTCCCCATCACTCGGCTTCTGGGGCCCCCTTCCCCAACTTGCCCCTTCCAAACCGCTGATGGCGCGCCTTCAGTAACAGGACCTGTTTACATGTTACCATGTGGATTATGCAATTACTTACTTCCCTCGCGTACTTCGCGCTGCAGTTGGTGGAGGAGGGCTCTCAGGCGGCAACGCTTCTGCTTCTGCTCAGGACGCTCAACGCACTGGCCCACAACAAGGAGTACGGTGCGTGGCCACATGCGTAGAACAGGGGCCACTGTCAGTCCCTGCCTTTGAGCACTCCCTAGGCGGGGCACCACAACCATAGTTGGGCGACCCCCTGTAAACTGCAGGGCGGCCGCTGGCCGCAGGCCTTGCAAAGCCGTACTCCTAGCCGTAGTGTTGCTGTTGTGCACAGCCCCAAGACACTGATTAAATCGCGTCCCCGTTTTGCCTATTGCGCCCTGGGTTTGCTCCTACAGGCTTCCAGTCCCAAGCGGCCGCAGCCCAAGAGGACATGCGGTGCCGCATGTCCCGCTGCGGCCTGGCCGCCAGCCTGGAACACACCCTGCGCCTGGCGTTCAGCGCGCAGGGCAGCGGCTGGGCTGATGTGGCAGAGCCCCTCAAGGCATCCGTCATGGAAGTCTGTGCGGTCTTTGTGGTGGGCTTGGCAGGCCTTCTGCCGCCCACAGCAGCAGCCTGCGCTGCCGGCACGGACCAAGCAGCAGGGGGCGTGGGGGCTCGGCTGCTGCCGGCACTGGTGCAGCAGGGGACATAGGGGATGTTGCTGACACCGGTGCAGCAGGGGATGTGGGGGCTGCTGCGGACACTGGTGCAGCAGGGGACGTGGGGGCTGGTGCTGACGCCGGTGCAGCAGGGGACATGGGGGCTGCTGCTGACAAGGGTGCAGCAGGGGACGTGGGGGCTGCTGCCGGCACTGGTGCAGCAGGGGACATGGGGGCTGCTGCTGACAAGGGTGCAGCAGGGGACGTGGGGGCTGATGCTGACGCAAATGCAGCCGTCGGGGGCGTCAGGCCCGCTGCTGCCGCCACCACCGCCGCCGTCGGCGCCGTCAGGGCCCCTGCCGCCGCCGTTGGAGTTGCCGCCGGGTGAAGACGGGGCGCTACCGCGGCTGCGCGTGTGCGGCAACCCGCGGTGCGGCAACTTCGGGTACGAGGGCGAGTGGGCGCTGTCGCTCAAGCTGTGCGGGGGGTGCCGGGCGGTGCGGTACTTCGGGGTGGGCTGCCAGCGGGCGCACTGGCGGGGCGGGCACGGGGGGGCGTGCAAGGTGCTAAGAGCGGGAATGGAGGGCTGAAACAAGTGTGAAGGCGAAGATACTGGTAGACGATGAAGCGTCCCAGCAAATGCATTTGACCCAGGATGGCGGTCAGGGCTCCCCTGGTCACGGCCCTTTCCCGGTAACCCAACAACAAGTTCAATTTACAAGTAGTGCACTCTGTCGCATGGTGCTCGCCTGTGTCGAGTTCAGCACATTTGATCTGGGTGAAAGAAAGCCATCAGCACATGCCGTAGCAGGGCTCGGGTTGGGAACCTCTTGCACATTTGCACAGTTAGCTGCTGCCTGGTTGTGTGCAATGCATGGCCAAGGAGCATGGTGCGCAACTAAATCAATTTAGATGTGATTTGGGAACCAGACTTCAAGTATCGCAACTTGCAAAGTCATGTCAGCGACCGCAGGACAGCTCACTGGCGTTGCACCCGAACGCTGCATGTTGTGCGCTTCAGCAGCATGCACGTGCCATTTCCTGGCTGTCTGCTGTTACATGGCTGTGACCGTATCATCACCTTGTTGTACCTGATTGGGCTGATCCGTGCGAATTCGAATGGTGGGCTGAAGAATCTGTGTCATGATGGAGATTCCCCGTGCGTGAGGTGCGTGGCAAGGGTGCTGCAATTCGGCCTAGGGGCCTACCTTCTGCAAGGCAAGGCCCCGTCGGAACTCTCCGTTGCTTTGTCCTTGTTCTTATTATGGACAGTGCACTGCTCTCGTGTTGGTGCCTGGGCTGGTTGGTTGGTGGTCTCATAAGACACCTCTCCGTGCAGCCGTGCTGTGGCGTTTCGGGCGGGGGGCTTGCGACGGCCGCGACACCGTGTTGAGCATGGGGCGACTTGAGACAAAGTACGGTACCTGGACGAAGCGTTGCGCAGGACGACTCCTGGACAGGCTTGGCCTCCGTCCCTTCTCATGCACCCGCAAACGGCTGGCGCCCGCCTTCTGGGGCATGGTGTATGTTTCATTAGGTTATTCGGAGTGCCAGGGAGGGCCCTGGTCCTCCCGGGGTGACGTGCAGGGCGTGCGCGTGCCGTACATGGTGTTGGCAGCAGGGGTTGCCAGTTCCCCTATCAGGGCGAGCGCCGAAGGTAGCACCATGGAAGAGGCTCGGTAGCATACATTATGTGCACTGCTGCGCCTTCTGTACTTTCAAGTCCTGCTTCTAGCTCACACAGCGCACAAGTGCCGTATAAGAGTCGTTTCGTTGGTGCGCATCATGTATATGGGCATTTCGTAGCGCGGGTGCCGGTCAGGGCAGGTCAGGGGGTCCCCCTGGTGCCGATGCAGCTGCAGGCGTGACTGGCTGCGGTAGCTGGCGGGCCTGGAATTGGCAGGTTGATAGGGAGGCTCTCATTATACCACATCTCTCTGTGCGAGTAAGGACCCTCGACAGTGGTAGTGGCTGTGCACGGTATGACCATAAAGTTGCGCAAGGCGGGTGCAACGAACGCAAACACCATTCCTGCATCGAGTTTTGTCATCGAGTCACTGAGCCTCAGCCACGGCAGCCAGAGGGGTGGGGTTGAAGCATCGAACACACTCTCACTAGAGCCTGGACACATACCGAAGGCCAGACGAGGAGGAGGCCAGCCCTCCATCCCCGTACAGCTGCCCCACATCGCCACAACATCTCAGCAGCGGTCATCTCACCCCACCATCACCCTGCTCCTCACCAGCCTCCCGTGCCCCCACATTGCAGGTAGCTAATAAGCCCACTGACTGCGGCAGCTGTGTCAGGCTGCACTGGGCTACACAACACGTCTGCTGCGCGGCGACCTTGCTAACCGCCAAACCTCCTGCACCAGCAACGGACCCGTTGCTCCAGTTCACTTGGGCTGGATATGGTGACCCACGGCCTCGTACATCACGCTGGCCAGCGTGCCATCCAGCTGTAGCCACCCTTTTCGGCACTCCGTGTAGCAGTGTCACCTCACGGCACGTGCGTCACTGCTAATGCGCAAACGACCTGTCATGTGCAGTGAAGTGCTGCAGGCGTGCACACGACGGGAGTGCTTGGGCCGGTGCCAGACCACCCAGTCCGGCAACCAGCACCACTCTTCGGCAGATGCCCGATGCCACTGCACCGACAGGGGCCCCAGCAGCCTTCACACCCGACAAAAAGTGATGCCACTCAGTTCAAGAGCTAGCCCCACAACTGGCAATGCCAACGCCAACATCAGTGAAGCGCATACCTCCGCACCCGACGGAGATGAACGGCAGTCCCTTAGCACTCAAAACACCGCCGCCGCCGCCCCGCAGACTCCCTCACAGCCCTGCGCTCCCTACCAGGACGCCCCTTCCCTGCCTCACCTAGCGGCCCACCACCACACCCTCAATCCCCTCCGTCCCCACACCCCTCCCTCCCGCTCCTCTACGCCTTCGCCCCGCCGGATCCCTTCCCTTGCAGCTGCCCCGACCCCTTGCCCGCCCCCTGCTGCGACCCCTCCCCCGCTGCACCGCCCACCACAAACGACCCCCCGCTCCTCGCCGCCGCCACCCGCTGCTGCACCGCCGCGCTGCCCGCCCGCTGCAGCCCCACGCTGCCCGTGCGCGCCATGATGAAGCTGCTCTTGCTGCCGCGCGGCGTCAGCGAGCCGGCGCGCGAGAAGCCTGCGCTGGTGGGCGGCCGCCCGCCCTTGACCCTGTTGCGCCACTTGTCCAGGAGCGTGGACAGCGTGGTCACAAAGTTGCGGTAGGCCAGGAAGGCGAATACCATGCCGATGAGGCACACGCCGCGCATGCCGCGCAGGTCCGAGTCCTGCAGGGATCGGTCGGCAAGCGGCAGCAAGCGCGGCAGGTGTAGCATAGCGTGGATGCCGGTACGGGTGCTTGCCTTTCACGGGGGTCGCCCACAAAACGGCGGCACGAATGAATGCGGCAGGTTGGTGCTTGCAGGGAAAGGCTTTAAACGGACTGCTGAGTTAATGAATCCGGTTCCTGTTCCAGGCCCACTCCCCACTGACTTCCCTCCGCACCACCAGCGCCTCGCTCTCAGGCAGCCCTTCGGACGACATGTGCGACGACGAGAATGCGGTTAGGGATACAAGCACGGCAGCGGACGAGGATTTTGTTTTCGGGGTCATGCCCGTCACGCCGCCCACCTGCGCCTCGTTCTCCAGCCAGCCCTCCGGCCGCAGCAGCGCGGGGTAGGTGCGCCACGCCACGCCGGCGCCGATGCAGAACTGCACAATCTGCAGGTCGTGCGAAAGGAGTTGCAAAGGTGACGATGCAGCTCGCGGCAAGCATCGGCGGGCACGGCCCCCGTTGCCGTATGCAAGATGCAGGGCGGGGTATTTCCGCGGTGGTACCGTCAGACCATAACATACACGTTGGACTTTCCCCAAACGGACGGTGCAGGCGGATATAGGTCCGCATGGGTATACTGAGTTCCGCATCAAGGCCTTGTACGAGCAGGGCCAGCCGTACCAAACCAGACACTAAACCTGCTTCTTGCAACCTCAATGCGGCAGGCCCTGACGGCTTGCCGCCTACACGGGGCACCCAGGCCTCCTGGGAGACGTTAGCCGAACATGCGGACAGGCATCGCACGGTCTAGCACGTCCCATTACCCGTCCTCGCACCCAGTTTCACATGCGCATCATCATCACACACTCGTACCTGTATCACAAACAGCTACCAGCTTTTCGGTACCCCACCACGCCTCGCCCAACCCACACCCACACGCGTACCCATACGTGCTACACGCACCCATACCTGCAGCACAAACAGCATGGGGTACAGCAGCAGCAGCTGTCCGCTGCCGCCGCTGGTCTCCCCCGCCACCACATCCATGCTGGTGTTGCGGCCCAACGCGATGCGCACGTACATGCGGCGGCGCTGGTAGCGGTTCTGCACGTACATGACCACCGCCTGGAACACGCTCCACAGCAGGAAGGAGCGCAGGAACAGGTGCACGGCTGGAGGGGGGTTGGGGTGTGTATTAGGTGGGGTGTGGGTTAGCGATGGTGGTGCACGTACATGGCCACAGCCTAGAGCAGGCTCCCACAGCAGGAACGAGCGCAAACACAGGTGCACGGCCGCAGGGGCAAGGTGTGGTGCATCTAAGGCCGTGCACATTCTTTTTTACAGGTGTATGCAGCAGATGGAATATGGGCAAGCCGCATGATGCGGTTTAGCCACTCTGGCACCCAGCTACCCACATGGGCTGGTGATGGGCAGGCCCAGCAGCGCCAGCGACGCCGCCGCCGAGATGTAGTGATGCGTAATCCACCAGGGCCGGATGTGGCTGCCGTTGACCACCAGCACGTTTTCGCGCAGCGCCATGGCCAGGTAGAAGTACGACAGCCACACCAGGTACACCTGGATGCCTGCGCAAGGCAACATAAGTGATGCGATGGAGGTCGAACTAGTTGCATGCAGCATTGCACGATATGTCAATTGCAGGCACGATGAGGCACACCAGGTCACCTGGATGATTGTTGAACACAGAATGCAGCATGGAAGGCATCCAGCAGCGTGAGTCTATTACCACAGCACGGGAGCCCGTGCAGGGCCAATTCTACTGTTACTCCACCGGTAGAGCTGTGCCAAGTGCCGCACCGGGTTGCAATAGACGATCCGTGTTGCGCCTTAGGGAAAGCCTGGTACCCTCGTCTGCCGCCCTTTCGCCCTCCCACGACGTTAATAACTCCTCATGAGCCGCACGGAGGTCCACCGCGCCAGCAAAGATACTGTCAGGTCTGGTCGCTCCTGTCCCCCGCACGCCACTCTTCCCGCCGGCAGCAGCCCCCGACGCACCCACGTACTAGCAGCACGGCACCCCTGTGCACGCTCCAGCACCCCTCCCCTTCCTCCACCTCCACGTGCCGCCCCCCACCCACCTGTGAGCAGCATGGGCGTGAGGCTGCCCGTGCCGAAGGGCACCCCCTGGCTGCGGTCCACCCAGGTCATGCCCGCCAGCAGCGACAGCGGCCCCAGCAGCATCACCAGGGCGCTGGTGTCGCGGAACTTGTGGTACTCCTCGCGAATGCCCTGCGCAGGCAAGGTTGTGCATGCCGTGTTGTGATGGCACAGGTGTGTTGTGGATGCGGTGCGGGAGGGAGGCAATATGTGCCTGTTACAGGTACAAGCAGGCGTGGTTAGGAAAAAGGGCGACAGGGCAACAGGGCGCAGACAGGTGCCGGAGTGCAGGTCGATGGTGGAGATCGCTGTGCTAGTGATGGCACGGGTGTAGGCACATGGGAGCATGCACATGGCTCGGGCCCATGCCGACTGTATGCGCACAGGGACTCCCTGATTTGTCTGGGCCATTGTCCGTTGCACGACACACGGGAGGCACGCACGGCTGCGCTGAAATGCAAACCAGGATACTACGCCCACCTGGCTTGCGTCCCTGCGCAGCGCCACCAGGTTGATCTTGTCGCCCAGCAGCATGCGCACCAGCCACGGGTTCTTGGGCTTGCAGAATTTGCGGCTGCGCACGTTGCCAGGGGGTCAATTATCAGAGCACGGTGTCATGTGGGCGCGGCTGCAGCAGCAGAACCGTGCTGACCCGTGCACGCCGTGGTGCACGGCGGCCTGGCCTTACATGGCTTCAGCTCAGCATGGCACCGAGTGCCCACGCCCCTGGCCACGCGTACAAGGTGGGTGGCTTGTGTACCAAAGCCTCGTATATGCACCCGTCTAATACCAACGGCTCGTATGTTGGGTACTAAGGCAGTTACCCCTGGCCGGCGCCAGGCCCGTCCCAATGGCCTGTGACACAAGCATGCTCAGGGCGCGTGGCTGCACCACCCGGCGTGGCCTACCCAGGTCCGTGAAACGCAAGAGGAAACAAGGCCACGCAGCGCCATGTAGTGATCCGCCCCTACGACACACACAGGTCCCTTTATGCTACTGCGTCCCTGCATCTGCATGTCAGGTCCCAGCCCGTGTATCACGTAAGGAAGCAAGGCGACGCAGTGCCACGCAGCGACCCGTTTCAACCATGGTCCCTTTTTCAACGGCACTCACAGGTCCCCGCCCGGCCCGAGGCCCGTCATGACGGCCCGCGCCTCCTTGAGCAGCGACCGAAGCAGCGCAGCGCCGGTGGGGTCCGCCGTGGACGCAGCCTTGGTCGCATTCTCACAGTTGGTGATGGTTTGGAGCAGAGACTTGATCTGTGCGGTGTAAATAGTGGCGATGTTTGGTGTGACATGGGGTGGCTTGGCAGCGGGTTGGGCGCGTGGGGTTGGGATTCCGTGCAAGGGCGGCAGCGAGGGACACAGGGGGTGGTGGAGGCACCCCAAGTGCGCGGGGTTCGTAGGCATGAAACGGCCTGTTGGAGACGTCTGCACGTGCAGCGGTGTCGCACAAAGGTCGGCGAAGACCCTCCTAGCATAAGGTGCAACATACGCGTGCAAGTAGATGCTTAAATGAGGCGGGTGCATGCCTAAGCACCCAGGAATGTCTAGGTGGGTGTACAACAGACCCCTTAAGACACAGCCTGCGTGCCTTGCACCTGGAAGAGGTGCACAGCTTGTGGGTGGCCGCATGCGTATGTATGCAGTCCTACACCCAAGGTCTGTATCAGCAATGAGCGGCAAGGCGAAGCCTCACCTCGACACCGAGGGCATCGCTCTCTCCGACAATGCGGTTGCAGTATGTCGCTGCGCGCTGGCTCAATGCACGGCTGCAGAGCAATACAAATTAGATTTTTGCTGGGTTATGGGGCTCAGTTCTTCTACAGTGCTGAGCACACGCATGCTCAACCGCGAGCCTTCGTCAGCAGCTGCTCCACCTCACCAATTCAACAGCAACTGCTCAACCTCTTGGAAGAGCTTGTCATAGTCCTGTATGCATACGCCCCCGCTCCGTTGACTGGAGTTTTCCAACACAGTTCCGCAGAACGGTTCAGGCAGTCGGATCACCTTGCCGTCCGATGCGCTCGCGTCTTTTGCTGGAGCCTTCTTGTTATCTACCATTTCCTATTCCGGTATCGGGGCATCCGCGGGGTAAGGAAGAGTGATGAACTCAAAAACAGAAGAACGAGCCGGTCGGCCCAGTTTATGCAGTTACGCGTTGGGCTCGTGACCTTTGCGACAGCTTACTGCTACTATGGTGAGGCTGCTCTATGCCTCAGACCTTCGGGCCACGTACCATCAGCGATCCACCCGTCCGGCACACGTGCCGGGCAGCCGCATGGATGGCCGCAGGTCGGCTGGAGCCAGGGGACCCCTGGCTGGAGCAGGCCTCCACGGTCCATAGCGGGATTACAGCTGCACGCATACGTCCGGGCCATGTACTACCCATGCTGTGCCTGGACCCTGGAGTCCCTCAGGCCCGCGCCAAAACACAGGACGTGCGAAGAGTTACATACACGTTAGGCCTCGGCGGACGCGAAGCGCATAACGGCAATGACCCACGTAACCTTACATTGTGGCATTCCTGCCCCAATAATTTTTCAAGCGGCAGCAATCACATAGGCTAGAGCAGGCGCCTGGGCTGCTTCCCAGGGCTAGAGTCATAGCAATAGGGTTGTATGCAAGTACTTCAATGAGTTGTGCTGTATGCATGTCACACACACGCACGGGCAACAGGCAACGTGCTCCGGTGCGGCATCAAGGGGCCTGGCCCAAGCACGAGGGTCCAGCCGAATTTTCCCTGCCGAGTACAAGCAGCAAGCCTCGACACAGCCGACGGTAAGGCGCTGACAGCATGAAACGCATTGGGACTTAACGTTTGGACCCCTCCAAATGGCAATCACCTAACGCTCAGCCCAGCCTAATTTGTGCTCTGCACGCTGACGTTGGCGAGCGGGCGACCCTACGAGGATGAAGCACCACGCAATGACATGAGTTCAAACACCACATAGAACAACAGCAATGCACATGCAATGCTGGCACACGGAACGTATTGCACCAACTGCCAGCTTACCACTGTTTACACGTACCGTACCCAATCAACTTGACACCCTGCTTGCCCATTTATAGCACAGAACATAGCTCGCTGTGGTTGGCCTTCCGCCGGGGCATCGCTCGTCACAATCAAGATCATGTTTGCGCAAAACCATTCAAGCCCCAAACCATTGACCAAATGCAGTCCACAGTGCTACAGCTTGACAAGGCAACCGAAAACGGAGATGCCCAAAGGAGGTGGCTTAGCATATGAAATCTGATGGACAGAGCGCCGCCGCTTGTGGCCCGTCCTATGAACCGCATGCTCATCTATTTGTGCGGACGAGTCTCGTGTAACGACGGTTTTGTTGAAACAGTCACTGTGCAAACAGGAGGTCATGCGCAGTCCAAGAGCTCCTATCAACACGTGTCAACAGGGGCAGGTGTTGTGCAGCCGCCGAAGGGCGCCATGTGTGCAATGCCATGGACATGCATGGCCTGCACGCCGTTCGCCTCCCATCCCACCACCTCCAGGTGGCCCCACCCGGCTGCCCACGGAGTCGGCCCTTGCACACGCGCCCCCGGCCGCACTCCCGGCGCCCCAGCGCAACCGGGCGACCCCGCTGCCGTCGGCACCGAGCTCACAGCCCGACCGGGCCCCTTGCGCCCCAGGAACCCCAGCATCGCCCAACCCCCAAGGGCGCCATGTGTGTGGTGCCATGGACATGCATGGCCTGCACGCCGTTCGCCTCCCATCCCACCACCTCCAGGTGGCCCCACCCGGCCGCCCACGGAGTCGGCCCTTACACACGCGCCCCTGGCCGCACTCCCGGCGCCCCAGCGCAACCGGGCGACCCCGCCGCCGTCGGCACCGAGCTCACAGCCCGACCGGGCCCCTTGCGCCCCAGGAACCCCAGCATCGCCCAACCCCGCCGCCTTCCCACGGACCGCTTCCATTCGCGCCGCTTCCTTTACCTGCTCTCCCCGGTCCTTCTGTTGCCGCCGCCGCCTGCCCTGCCGCCCCGCTTCCCCCACTGTCCTCGCTCACCGGCACGATCTCGCGGCTGAGCCCGTTGCCCGGCCCGAGCCGCGGGGGGCTGTGCACCGGGCTGGCCGTGCCGGCCCCCGGCTGCTGCTGGTGCTGGTGTGCGGAGGAGCACCGGCTCCCGCTGCTCAGTGTCGCAGTGGGTCCCGTGCGGTTCGAGTGGCGTGACTCATCTGGCGTGGGTGCGCCCGTGGGCGCGGCGACGTTGCCACGTGTCAGGGCGGTGGCGAGCGCATGGGCGGGAGACGGCGGCACGGGGGCCACGACCTCTTCGGGGCCGCCGATGGGCAGGGGGGGCAGCGGTGGGCCGGGCGAGGAGACGGCGGCCACTGCGCGGTAGGTGGCCAGCATCTCCTGCAGCCGCTGCACCACCTGCGGTGCCATACGGAGGACGGCAATGGATTGGTATTAAGCCAATCTAAACACAGAAGCCGCTTATATTGGTATGCGCTATCCTGTGTAGGTTCCGCTCAACAACGGCACGACTTCCGTTTTGACTGGCCAATAAACTATCATGTTAAGCCAGTCCTCATCCCTGGACCGCATCCTGCTGAACATGCGATGGTACGCCTTGTGAGGAGCTGGTAGCCCAAGCACCTCTCAACCGCTGGACGGCCGGCACGCTGGGACAGGACAACGCACGCACAACGCTGCATGCGCATAGCGTGCCACGTGCGCGTTATGCACGAGGAGTGCAAACACCGGCTGCGTTCCTCAGCGTGTCCAGCAGCCGTGCTGTCCGCGGCAGCGGCTGCCTCCGTGCGTGGCGGCCGCTAACACGCTCCGCCACACCTGCCTGTATTGCATTTACTACCCCTACCACTACCACCAACTCGCGTTAGTAGTACTTTGTTACCCACCTGCGAGGAGTGCAGCCTGTTGTGCGGCTGCTTCTGCAGGCAGCGGTGCGCCAGCTTGCGGTAGTCGGGCGGGCAGGCGGGAGGGAAGTCGGGGAAGTCGGGCTGCGGGCGGGGCAAGGGCGGGGCACGGGCGGGGTAAGGGCGGGGCACGGGCGGGGCACGGGCTGGGTAAGGGCTGGGTAAGGGCTGGGTAAGGGCTGGGTAAGGGCTGGGTAAGGGCTGGGTAAGGGCTGGGTAAGGGCTGGGTAAGGGCGGGTTGGGGAGCAGGTTGACTGTTGTCAGCTTGGCGCTGGGATGGCCAGGGCACCGCAAGGCCGCCAGGGCGCAGTCATCCCAGCACGATGGGCTTGACAGCAGTCCACGTACATACCAATCCGCTACACGTACATGACAATGGTCTCGATGCTAATCCCATACACTCCCTGCGACCATGCCCCTGTGTCGTCACAGGCTCGAGCCCTGTGGGTGCGTGGGGGAGGGGACTCCGGTGCTCACCCCTTTGCGCCTGCCCTACAACCGCGCACCTGGTACCGCGGCTCGCCCTGAGGCGTGCGGGTGCCTGCCAGCCGCCCGTGGTACAGCTCCCACAGCATGACGCCCAGCGAGAAGACTGCAGGTGGTCAAGACACAACATATCGCCATGTTTGTAGAGCCATGCAAGGTAACAGGCGGGAGGAGCAAAGGGTTCGTCCTTATCCCAACGCATCCGGGTTGAGCGGTTGCGCGGGCCCCTGCACGCAGACTAGCATGCATCTGGCCAGCCTGGCTTGGACTCGCAAATGAAGGTTTCGTGTCATGCATGGGGATCTACAGTAACGCATAGCAAACATTCTCGAAATCATGGGCAGTCAGCTTGTCTGGAGTGCAGCTCCGTCTGCCACCCAGTGCACGTGCATGGCTCACCGTCCGCTGCGTAGCCCAGCTGGCCCTGCGGGCATCAATGCAAAAGGGCGAAAAGGGAGAGTATTCGGCCATTACGTGTGACGGAACTACCAGCTGGTGGGTAACGCTTACTGAGCATCTGGTCGGTGACCAGGGTTACGCGCTCCAGCTGCTGCAAGTCGTCTTGACAGGCAACGGGCCAACGGGCTGCTTCAAGCATCGGGGCGGGTGGAGGGGATGCTTGTGCATGGCTCAATGTCTAGGCCAGACGCCACGCTGCATGCCCCACACGACGTGCTTACCCTGAAGCACGTCTCTGGGGCGATGTAGTACAGCGTGCCCAGCCGCAGGTTGGACATGTGGGTCTTCTGGATTGGCACCATGACGCTCAGGCCGAAGCTGCGAGCAGGCAGCGGCGCGGGTTCTCGTTGTCGTGTGGGACGCGGGACGCATGAGCGCAAAGACCATCTTCTAACAGCAGGAGTAAGTGCACGTGGGCCCGGCACCTACTGCTGGGACCGTGGGCGGGTGCCGCAGTGGCTTGCTGCACTGCTGGCAACCAAACCTGCTGTGCAACTTACTCTGCCATCTTGACGCGAAACCCAATGGGGGACGTCGCGTCTCGCTTTAGCAGCACGTTGTTCGGGTTGAGGTCTGTGGCAAGAATCACGTCAGGAAATGGCCAGTTGGAGCAGCCCACATCTAGGGCAGGTAGGGCTTGGGCGATCTCCCAGGGAGGCCCACCCGTTATCGCGCACATGCCGAGGGGAGGCGCTACGTTGCCCTTTCGGTGCTATCCAAGCAAGGCAGCAGTTGCTGGGCACGAATGCAAGCAATAAAGGCTCCGGCTTCAGTACCTACCGCCGTGTATGATGTTCTTGGAGTGCAGGTGCGCCAGCGCCTGGGCCAGCTCCAACGCCACCTCGCAGATGACGGGCTTCAGGGAGCGGGGTCACAGGACAAGCCATCTGCCCGTTGGACGCGGTTGGGTATCGGCAGTTGCTGGTTGCAGATACGGGCAATGCCAATCTCCACCCGTACGACCATGCAGATGGTTTCAGTGCACAACACACCGTGGCGACCGCCTAGGCCTGCGCCCCCATGAGGGTTACCAACGTTCACAGATGTGCTCCCCACAATGACGTCACCCTTCCTCCAACCCCTTCAAAAGCCGCAGCCTCGTCCTTACCACGTTGGGCCCGCTCTCCGTCCGCAGGTACTGCGACTGTACGAGCTTCCGCAATGGCCCGCCGTCACAGTACTCTTGCACGATGTACAGCCGCCAGTCCTGCCGTACAGGGAAGCAACAACCCAGCGTCAGCAAGTGTAACGTGCATCGTACACCGTAGCTGCCGGCCCTTCCAGTCCGTCGACTGATGCCTTCTCCAGGCATACCCGGACACAACTAGCTGCCAGCGCTGCCTGCCCAACCTTATTCAACAGTACACCCCTTCCGGTGCACACGCGCACTCACCAGCAGGCTCTGCAGCGTGCTGTTCCTTGCCCCCGCGCCGCCCAGCGGCAGGGGCGTGTTGACAGCCCCCAACGGCTGCACGTCCACCGCATAGGTGGCCACGATGTTGCGGTGGTTGATGGACTGGCACAGCGCTGCCTCCTGCGGGCCGGGGCGGGGCGGGGCCACGTGACGCCGCAATGACAGGGCAGACGCGGCAAGTTGCTTGGTGGGACACGGGCATGTGAAAGCCCAAAGCGCGGAACATCGACGGCGCTCGACGCGGCCGTGATGCACATACACACTGGCGGCATACTTATGGGTGAGCAGTCAGCCGGCGCCGCCCAGGCACGCACCTGCAGCGCGCGTTTCCGGTTTTCGCTGCTGGCGCTGAACACCACCGTCTTGACCGCCACCTCTAGCCCCTGCCACTGGCCTGCGTACGAACGAACAACATTGGCACAAACGTAACTGTAACGGTAAGTGGCAACAGCTGCGCGCGCCGTTCGGCCCTCATGCATGCGTGGGAAACCAGAGATCAAGATTTAGAGCAGTGTCCACGCGCTCCACCCACCTCGGTACACCGTGCCGAACGCGCCCGAGCCCACGACGCTCATGATCTGCAGCTGCGTGTCGTTGATGCCGGCCATGATGTCCCGCCGCAGCTCCTCCAGCTCGTCCATCAGGTCGCCCACCTAGGGGGATGTGCAACGGCGACAGAATGTGCACCAGAGCAAGGCCTTAAGCCAGTGCTAACGCTGGGAATCCTGCATGCTGCCGCTCTAATGCAGGACTCGCAGTGTTGCATTTGACCTGAAGCTATCTGACAAGGCCGGCGGGAGGCTTGTGAGATAGCGCGTATGCAGCAGCAACAAGCAGGAGAAACAGCGCGCGCGCCTGCAGCCTGCAGGTGGCCACCTAGCCCGTTCAGGTACCTGGCCACCACGCTAGGGCTGGGTTTTGGCCAGAGCCTCCGTGCTGTGCTGACTAGCATGAAACATGCAAGAAGCATCACACAAGGCGTCAACCACGCAGCGCTTGACACTCCGGCCCCGCCCCTTCCCACCTGCGCCCGCTGCGCCGCCGTGTCCCTGCCCTCGCTGTCGCTGTCCTTGGACCGCATCACCCGCTGCGCCACGTCCACCGCAGCATACGTTGCTGCATGCCGCGAGGCCGGGCCGCGCCCCGGCCCTGGACTGACCCCCGCCCCAGCCACAGTTAAAGCCGTTATCCCTGTCGCCGGCACCCTCGGGGCCTCTCCCCGCTCCGTGAGCGTCCCCGCTGCCAAGGTGCCCCCCGGCCCCGCCGCCGCCAGTGTCACCTCCACGTTCGGGGACCCTCCCTGCGCCCTCTGCCGAGCGCCCTCCAACATCGCCGCCGCCGCCGCCGCCGGCACGGGACTCCCGCATTGCCCATGCACCGGCTGGTGCTGCTGCTGATGCCGCCCCATGGTTGTGAGGGTCAGCACAGCTGGCTGCACCGCGCCCAGCCGCGGCGTCCCGCCCTGCCCGGCAAGCTGCGCCTGCCCCACTGCGACCGCCGCCGCCCCCGCCGCCGTCATGCCCCCCAGCGGCATGTGGACCACCGCCGTCGCCACCTGGCCAGAAGGCGAGCCCGTGCCGCCCCCGGCAGCTGTCGGCGACGTCACGTTGCGGTTGGTCGTTAAATGCAACCGCCCCGAGCCCGCCCCCTCCGAGGCCCCCTGCCCGCTGCTCGCCATGCCACCACTGACGCTATTCATCGCGGCCACCAATCCGGCGGCCCCGCCTCCGCCGACCACCGTGCTACCTGACGCGTGGTCGGCCGTTGCCGCAGGCGACGAGGGATGCACGCCGTTCGGCATCCCGCCAGCCGCCCCGCCTGCGCTCCTCGGCTGCAGCCCGTCCTCCCCCGCTGTGGGGCACGGCCCAACCTCCCGCTGTGCGTCCTCCGGGTCCGCGCCCTCCCCCGGCCGCTGGCGGTTGGGGCGGTTGCTGATGTCCTTGATGAGCTGGCGCAGGTCCTGGCCCTGCTGCTCGTTCAAGTCCTCCGCCTCATCCGTAGCGTAACCCACCTGCGGCAGGCGCATTGGGCTGCTCAGCGCGTGCAGCGGTCGGTTCATACATCAGAGACACCCCTTGCGCTAACACCTCGCTCCTCCGAAATCCCGTCCTGAAACGGGCAAGTAGCATGGGCCGCATCCCCCTTATACCACGTTTCAGTACAACCCCATGCCCAGGTAACCCACCGGCATGGGCATGAGCTGCCAGTCGGGCTCCTCGCCCTCCAGGCCGCTGAACACAACGCCAGGAGCCTCCGGCCCGGCCCCCAGCCCTAGCGCCTCCTTAATGCGCCGTAGCTGTGGGCGGCAGGGGAGCATCCAGGGTGTTTGGTGCGCGTTGAGGGTACCGGTACAAACAGGCGGGGCCAGGGCCCCACGTACACAAAGTATGAGTGTGCACTGCTTGCGCTGCGCTGCGAAGTGAGAGGCCCCCCCAGGCATTGCTGCGCCAGCAATGCCAACCCCACATTGCCTGCAGGCTGCCGTAGCAGGCGGGTGGCCCGGCCACAGCGGCAGAGATAGTGCTGTGGCGTAGCCTGCAGCTTACCCGTCGCGCCCGCTTCTCCTGGTGGGTGCGGTAGTGTCTTCGGAAGTACAGGAACAGTACCATGGCCACGGCCAGGATGGCCAGGGCAGCCACAATCTGCGGGGACGGTGTCGCCGGGCGGGGGCAATCACTTGTCCGGCGATCAGCGTGGTACTGCGAAATGGAACGGCAAACACGGACTGACCCTCCAAGCACTTGATGGTACCCTGTCCTCTCTTCCGTTCTGCAATCCTTTGTGGAGAGCCTAATGCCTTCCGGCTTGGGTGCCGGGCGCATGTCCGCCGATCCGCTTCCAACGACTGGCCATGTGGCCAACCTGTACGACGCACCTTGACCAGGTTGCTGTCAGCCGGCCGGGACTTGATGATAATGGGACCGGTATCCAGCTGCCTCAGCAGCGCAATAGCACAGTCCCGCTCCAGTCGCGTTTGCAGGCAATCCGCGCTGATCAGGTAGTCCACCGCTATGACTGTATCCGCCATAACCAGGTCGTACGACCCCAGCGGCTGGCTGGGCGCGTAGTAGGACGAGCGGGCGGGCGCTATGCCGGCGGCGAGCGACACGCAGTACACCGCGTCGGGCTGGCAGCGGCCCTGCGTGTCGCTGGTTGTGTTGTAGCAGTAGGTGGGCAGGTAGAAGGCTACCTGGTTGCCGGGCACGCCGGCAAGACGCGGGAGGGCCTGCAAGTAGGCCAGGTTGCGCTGTCCGGAGAGGCCTGCGGGAAGGGAGAGGAACATTGGGGGATGCATGTCTTGAAGGTGGCAATGGTCCATGCGCCGTAACGTCATTCTCGCAGGGACATCATAGGGACGCGACGAACATGCAGGGGACCGCCACTTCCTGGCGGGCAGCAGCAAGGACTCCCGCCGTGCGAGGATGCGCCGAAGCTGCGTACCTGCTTGCCGCCTGAGCACCGCCCGGTCAAACACGACGCGCCCCCCGGGCGAGGGCCCCACCAGCAGCATGGCCTGCCCGGTCTCCAGCGCGTAGCGCGAAAGCTCCACGCTGCGGAAGGCCAGCACCGCCCCCGCCCCGATGTACACCCGGGCCACCAAGCTGGCTGCATCCAGCGCCACCCGCGAGGCAATGGCCTCCAGGGCCGGGTGCGCCTGGACCGTCACGTTGCGCTCTATGTACAGGGGAGGGCTCCACTCCGTGCCGTTGAGCGCCAGGCTCTGGGTCAGGTAGATGGTGGTGGTCTGGCTGTCTCCGAGGGCGACGTACAGCTCCCGGCTGTTTGTTGCGACTGCGACGCCGGACGCTGGGGCTGGGGCTGCGGCTGCTCGGCAGGACGCCAGGGCCAGGGCAAGCAGCAGGCAACGCCACGCCTGTGTGTAGAAGGATGTGGTGAAGGGAGTTACAACATGCATATTCCAAAGCAAAGTGAAGCGGATCAGACTCTAGCGACTAGAGCGCCACGCCTGTGTGCGGTGTGTGGAAGGTGAGCGTTAAGGACTGGCAGCATGGGCCCGGAAGTGCTCACTGCCGGCTGCTGCGAAGGGCCGCCTGCGCCAGTGTCAATGGCAGCAACCAGGACAATCTGTACGCAGGGCTGCTCATTCAGGGCATGCCTTCGCTGCCAGCATGCATGCAGCAGACGGCGAGGCGCAAGGCACAGAAAGGACCCCGAACCGACCTGCCAGGGTTGCAGCCCCCCGGGAGCATGGCACTGCCTCCGAGGCCACGACGGGACTGCCGAGGACCAGGCCAGGACAGCCGACGCAGCAAGGGCAGCCGCAGCCTGTTGAGGTTGCGAAGCGTCCACGTAAATTGAGGGAGTTGCAAGGTGTCGCGTTCGAGCGCTACATGCTTCCATAGTTGCTACCACTAATGTCATTGCAGCGGCAGTTCTGGAGCAGCGCTGCTGCTGCACGGCAAGGTGGTGGTAGGCGGACACCGTGCAGCCCAATGGAGGTCACAGGCTTGCTTACGTTCAGCTAAGACCAGCTAAATCACACGAGACAGCCACCTTCCAGGGCTCCAGCAGCCTCTCACAGCCACATGAGTGCACCTCACAGGTCGTATCCAACAGTCAAGCGAATCGTTTCGTAACGAGCCCAAACCCTAGGATCGAAACCCTAGCGGCATCCCCATCCGCAAACCACACCACGGCTCCCGGGCCTCTCCTCGTGCCATACTGTGCCACGCCTGCGACCTCTTGTGCTCGGAGCGTGCGCTGCCCTCGGGCGCAACGTGCCTGGTTCTCCTTGACTTGCGTTGGCGTTCAGCACCACTCAGACCCACCTTGCGGAGGCCGCCTGCTGGCACTACGCCATGAGCAGCAACGTCCTTTGTGCGAAAATTCAGCCCGCATGCCTGCAGTAGGCCCGCCTGTAGGTGATCTGTCCTGACCGAGTAGTCCACCGCTGCTCCAGTACCCGCCAAGCCTAGGCCACGTGGCCCTGACGGTTGATTGGGCTGAGCGCAGTAGCTGAGGCGGGAGGGCCACAGGCTGGTGGCCACCAGCGCGCAGAGGACCCTGTCGTGCTGACAGCGGCCCTGAGATTGGCCCTCAGTGTCAAAGTAACACGTGGGCGGGCTGCCGGCAACCCGCTGTCCCGGCACAGCGGGCAGGGCTGCGAGGTGGTGGTGGAGGCTGCAAAACCCTGCAACCGGAAACGCGCGAAGCGCAAAGTAGTCTTTCCGTCAAAACATTGTTTATAATACAACATATCAGCGCAGTGCATCCACGCCGATGGCCTCAACAAAGGCTCTCAACAGTTAAAGAAGCCCGGCTATGCGCATCGCTGACCGCCTGCCACCTGCAACTCATACAAGCTGCCCATGCTACCCATGCCATCTCGTTGTAAACCCCAACGACATCGGCGTCACCCAGAGGCTCCGACAGCAGGTGGCACCATGGTGCATTGTGGCGCAGGTCGGTTCTCCTCCTCTCGCTCGGTATCGTGGACACATCCTCCTACCATTCACTGGTAAGAAGCTGTTAATGTACGCGTGGGTGAACGTGACCAGCACCAGCAGGAAAGCGAAGTCCAGCTGCGATGAGCTCTTTGTACCCCCGCTTATTCGCGAGCATACAGCGCTCTGAACCGAATCGGCTGGAAAAGGTGTCCGTGCCTGTGCAGACGCGTCGCCTACATGGTGCCTGACCAGTGTCAGAACAGCACCTTTAACCTGCAGCTCGACGCCATTCGCTTGCCGAGCAGGCAGATTGGTCATAGAAGCATGTGGGAATCATGTTCAGCATGATAATCCATCCCTACGTGGACAACAGGGGCCATGTAACCAAGCCTTGACGCTTGAGAGCTGTGCTGTTGGCTGGAAGCACGTTTGAGCAGGGCATATGTCTCTGTAGATGATCACAACAAGTACGTGTAGGCATCGGAGCCGAAAACCTCCTCTACGCTTGTCCTGTACGTCTCCGACAATTTACTCCCGCTCGACAAATGAGCTTGAGCATAGCGTATTATCAGCAGCCCCCGCGAGCCGCTGGCACTATGTTATATCTTTGGATGGCATAGATGGTTGATGCACGTGGGCCCGCGTGGGATCCTTGCACGTGCGTGCCATGTATCGTACGTCGCATTCCCCTCTGGAACAGCTGACCTGAACCTGCCCAACAATGTGTGCCCCCCTGCCCTGCCGCATCAGTGGCACTGATGCACAGCACGACATCAGCAACTGCTGCGTATTGCGTGCAGCTTTGCCAGAAGGTGCCTTCTATCGTCGAAGCATGGTGGGTGGTCGCTGTTGGTGCTGAGGGGCAGGTGCACGCACTACCTGGATGTTTGGAACGACGTGCCGTACGGTGTGAGGGGGGCCGGTCCACGTGCAACGTACTGGCCACTTTCAACGATTGCCGGGCCGTTGTTGGATGGACTTTCTGGTCCGAAAGCTACGGTAGCAGCTGCAGGAAGCAATGAACTAAGCAAGTGGGGGACAGGAATACGGCAACACCCAAGGGGGCGGGGTGTGTAGAGAAGTGGCCATGCGCTTGCGCGTCCGCACTTTCTGACAGCTTCATGATCTGTCATAGGGCGGTGGACCAGTCAGGTAGGATCGTAGGCCCCAAAGTCATGGGCCAGGGGAAGAAATTTCCGTCCCCAATTGTTTGCCTCAACCTGCCTCAACACCCTGCAACACCCAAACCCAATACGGTAGAAAGCGACGGTCAGGTGCATGACGGGACATGACAGCCTGGCCTAAAAGGATCCCCTGCGTCATAATACCCTGCGCGCCACACGTTTGGTATGCCGCTTAGCCTGGCTGCACTGACCTGCGCTGACCACCGGCAGAGTGCTCGGGGAGAGCCACCTCGTCAGTCTGTGTGAAACCAGTGTTACACTGTGGGCAACAGCCGGGGGTCCCAGCAGGGGGTCCATAACCGGACCGAGACACAGCGATGGCCTCTAGGGCCTTAAGCACGAGCCAGGAGGGCTCGAAACAGGGGGCAACGCCGGACAGCGCACGTGGGGATGAGGGGGTCTACTCACTAGGCCGGCACAAGCAAGAGGACAGACCCAACCGCACACACTACACCAAGGGAGACAAACTGCACCAAGAGAGACAAACGGCAAGCGGCATGCCAGGGCAGCAGGCAGCGCAAACCAAGCATAGCACACGGGCCGGGAGTAAGAGCCGTTCTGGGCGGCCGAGCCACACGCAGCAAGGCAGCAAACCCCTCACCCACAGCCGCACAGCGCCCACGACGGCAAACATGCCCCTGGCTATCTAGTCCCTCTGGCCGGCGCAGGCAAGAGGAGCACTGTCTGACCAAAGAGCGAGTCCCAGAGCCGGGCACTTGACGCCCGACAACTCAACCTAACACATGACCCGCGAGACGGGTTGGCCTAGTAAAGACAGCAGGAGGCCAAAGCGCACACCGCTGCCACCCAGGCGACGTGACAGAGGCGACGCCGCCCCGCGACCCACGCGCAGCAGCCAGCAAGCCCTCAACCAGGACCCACACCTAAGCGGAGACATCCTCTGCCTAAGCCCCAGGCGGAGTCCCACGACCACCTTCGAGCCCCCGTACCGGGACTTCCCTACAAACGCCGCGCCCAGGAAGGTCAGTCCGGTGCCTCCTGCGCGCTGCGTTGAGCCGCCCATCCTCCACCAACAGCACGGGGTGGTTGGGCCCCTCTCCCCCCAGCCATGACGCGGGACGCCCAGGGCCGCGAACGAGCGCCGTACCCGTAAGTCCGTTGCTGGCCGCGCACACGCACGCTCCAAGGGGCTGCCCCCATCCTCCCCACCGTGCTGCGAGGAGGCTGACCCCTGTGATGAGGCCTGCGGAGCCCTGGCTCCAGCGGGGTTATGAGTGGCGGCCCGAACGCTGGTCGGCGCAGCCTCCATGGCTGACAGGCTGCAAGCGTGATACCGTCCCAGCAGGGCGACTGACGGCAGCCATCTGGCAGCTTGGCCAGCCACAGGTGCACGCGGGAAACTGGCCCAGCAGTGTAGGCCTCGATCTGCTGGCGCACGCTGCGGGCTACCGTACTGGGCACTTCCAGAAGTGGTGCAGCCGGGGGGTGGTGTGCTCCTCCGTCTCTGCACCAAAGATGCCGCAACCACAGGTTCCTCCCGGGCAGAAGGGTGGTTGGGAACCGCGACAGGGGCGCTGCGTGTGCGTTGTGGGTGCGTCTTGTGGAGAAGCTTTGTGGGGGCGGGACAAGGCTGTGGTAGGGTGAAATTGAGGCCCGCACGTCGTGGCCTGTACTTTATGGAGCTTGTCGCTCCTTTCCGTACAGTGAGAGGGGTGGGAAACCCCGTGTCCCTAATGGCCAGGACCAGCTCTGTGTTTCGCGCGGGATGGGGCTGGGCTCTGGAAGGGGACCAAAACTGTAATACCATACATACACAGGGCTCGGCTGGCAGGCGGGCCAGGTGGGTGCTGCCAGGTGTTGCCAGGCAGCGCCACCCAGTCTGACTGGTCTGCATGGTCTGCCCGGACCCATGGAGAAGGCGCGCTGGTGGACTGCGGCTGCCACCTGTCAGTGGTTGATGAACCGCCGGGCATGAGCTGATAGAAGACTCCAAATCCCATGACTCCAATCTCCTGTTTGAGATTTTCCTGGTGTGAGAAAGCTTGATGACTCCTGTCGCCTCAGAAACGCCCCTGTGCCGTCGACTCCTAGCCAACAACCTGGAGGACCCACCCGCTAAAAACGGGATTCCGATACCCCACGGGCACAAGGTGGGCGCACCTGATGACCACGGAGCACGAAGGGGTGCTAGTGCTCCGGTTCCTTGGCGTGACAGGCTTCCGGTATCTCACAGCCATGCCCAAAGCTGCATAGGAATATCCTCTCCTTGACCTTGGCATGGGTGCTGTCAAGTGCTACGTGCGTATGTGCAGGGCGCACGTCAGGCACATGCATTACCCTGCCCTGCGTGTTGTATGCGTGCGTAACGGTAAGCAGACACGCGGCATCGCGAGTCCTGCTCTACCGTATGCTTTACATTTGCCTGTTGAGCGCCTCCGCGTACCCCACTACCCATGCCCTCAGTCCACTAGCACTACGTGTGTAGCACTACGTGATCAGGCCGCACAGGGTGCACT
>QAXN01000365.1:0-42114 GCA_004335795.1 Chlamydomonas sp. 3222
CGTGGTGCGCAACGAGGGCGTCACTGCGCTGTGGAGCGGCCTGGGGCCATCCCTTGCGCGAGGCTTCTTCTTCGGAGGTGCGGCCTAATGCCTCTTTCCCCTGGCACACCCTCAACCGCGCATGGCACGTCGGTCTAGACTGAGTACCATCTTTAGGACATACCTTGGAATTGCGCTTGTACCTCCCTTCACCGCATCCCTCAACACCCTCAACCCCTGGACACGCCCCTACAGCGGCCAAGTGTCGCTATCATGCACTGACTGCCAGGAGGGTAAAAAAAGCACCAACTAGCAGTGACCGAGTACCTTGCCGCTCCCTCTACCCCTCAGGCGCCCGCCTGGGCCTGTACACGCCCATCAAGACGGTCATCTGCGGAGAGGGCAAGCCCTCCCTGGAGATGAAGGTGCTCAGCGGCTCGCTGTCGGGCGGCCTGGCGGCGGCAGTCACCTCGCCCATCGAGCTCATCAAGGTGCGCGGCGCGGGGGCGTTGGCACGTGTGCTTACAACCTAAAAGCAGGGTAGCTTTGTTGTGCAAAAGCGGAGCACGTGTCGGACCTCGCCCATCGAGCTCATCAAGGTGCGGGGCGGTGTGCGGACGGCACGTATATATGCGTGTGCCTGTTGGGCGTTGGGACGCGGGGGCGAGGGAGGGCTCATTACGGTGCGGCCGTACGGGGCGCAGGGGGCACGTGCGTGTTGCATGCATGCGTACTGTCGCGTGCCAGGGTGTGGGGCATGTGTCCGGTGTGGGGCGTTGGGGCTGGGCGGGGGCGTCGAGCTGGCCAGCAGGCATGTCGTGTGTGGTGTGCGCAGCGCGGGCACCATCTGCGGGTGGGGAAGCGCGACTCGTCTGCTGGAGGAGGCATGAGGTCAGGGGAGGGAAGGGGGCACCCAACACAAATGACGCATACCCTGTGACCTGCATGCGACAGTCCAAACCTGCTGCTTGCCGGTCCGGTCCGGTCCGGAACAGGTCATGTCAAGTCACCAGCGCCCCGCAACCCACCTGCGTCTCCCCTCCCACCACGCCCGCCCCACGCGCCATCCTGCCCCCTCAGACGCGCCTCCAAGCCGCCGGCCGCGACCCTGCTGCGCCCAAGGGCAGCATGGGCGTCATCCGCGCCGTGGTGCAGGCGGACGGCGTGGCGGGGCTGTGGAAGGGCGCCATGCCGGGGCTGGTGCGCAGCGCCATCCTAACGGCCGCGCAGTGTGCCACGTACGACGAGGTGAGGGCTGAGGGGGCGGGGGAGGGGGTTGGGGCGGGGAGGGGGGGATGGCGGAAGAGGGGTGGTGGGGAACTCTCACGACCGCACAGTGCGCCACGTACGACGAGGCGAGGGCGCGAGACGATGTCTACAGTTCTACTGCGGCCATGCGGTCACCTAACACTGTCTCCTGCTCAAGGTACATGGCCTTGCGCATTGGAGTATGACCGAAACTAGCAACCTTGAAACATCTTGAGTGCCGAGTGCTGAGCGCTGGCCGCCTTCGCTCTTCTGTTGTCCGGACGTACAGGTGAAGCGCGGCGTGGTGGGCGCCACGGGGTGGAGCGACGGCGTGGCGCTGCACCTGACCAGCAGCATGATCGCGGGGCTGGTCACCACCACCATTACCAACCCCATCGACGTCATCAAGACGCGCATGTTTGTGGGTGAGTGGGCGGGGTGGGAGTGGGGGCAGGGGGTAGGGGAGGAGGATGAGGGGAGGAGGGGATGTTCGTGGGTGGGTGGGCGGGGCGCGCGAGAGGGGGCGGGGGGTGGGGGGAGGGAGGAGGGGATGTTTGTGGGCGCGTGGGTAGCGCGAGTGGGGTCGGAACTAAGGGAGCGGGATGAGGGTACGTTTGTGGGTGAGTGCTGATAGCGGGAGCGGGGGCGGGGTTAGGGCAGAAGTGGGGGAGGGGCACGGGAGGGGATGGACTGTGGGGCGAGGGAGGTGCAGGGGTTTGCGGTTTGACCTGAGCGGGCTCGGGTGAAGGGGGATGTGCGACAAGGCTGGGCGATGGCGGTGCGCGGCCTTGTATTAGCATTCTAGACGAGTATGGCTGCTGCCTGCATTCTTGCACACCCGCACTGTGGATGCCGGCGTCTTAGTGACAAGCACACAGTGCACTGCTGCAGCGTCCTGCCATCCCCGCCCATAACACCCCGTCCACCGCCCCACCGCACCCACTACCCCACCCACCACCCTACCCTTTACCTCAATTCGCAGGCGGCCAGTCGTACTCTGGGCCCATCGCCTGCGCCGCGGCGGTGCTCAAGCAGGACGGCATGATCGGATTCATGAAGGTGAGCCTCGTGGCGGGGGAGCGAGAGAATAAGATGGAAGGCGGCAACGGCGTAGTTGGACGAAGGTGTGGAGCGTTCCTTGTGCAGCAACCAGATGCATTACAATGAATGCGCCGCTCCCTGCCCCTCCGTCCCGTCCAGCCCCAACCCAGCGCACCCCCTCTCCTCACGCTATTACCCACCCTTTCAGGGCTGGTCCGCCAGCTACGCCCGCCTGGGCCCTCACACCGTCATCATGTTCCTCACGGCCGAGCGCCTGCGCAAGTACGCCGGCCTGCAGAGCCTATAACCACACATACGGTACTTGGCAAGAGCGGCAGCTAGAGGGTACTGCAGGGGGAGGGGTGCATGAGGGCAATTTGCTTGTCTCTTGGAATGCGCTCTCAGAGCGGACAACCTACCTACTGTTTCTTGACCTGCAGTTGGCATGGAGTGGTAAGGGTCGCTTAGCTCTGTTTGTGCTGCAGGCACCTGGGGATGGGACTTTGTTTCGCAGGGTGTGGCGGGCGTGCATGCGGCGTTTGACTCTTTTGAGTGTGAGGGCTTGGGGGCGCGGTGAGCGTATAGCCTAGGAGCACTGAGTGACCAACAGCAGATGCAGCACCAGATGCAGCAGCAGCAGTAGGAAGGATGAGGATGAGGTGGCGCAACGGTCATTATAAGACCATGGATTTGCTTGTGCGCCCGTTCTCGACGGCACGGAGCTGTGTCTTAATGTGCGGCACCCGGCACGTGTACGACAGGAAGGTGCAGGGACCTGGGGATACTGGACGCATGAGCGTGCAGGCCGTGTTGCGCACCGGTAGCTGTGGGCGGGCGGATGACAGCTAGAAAAGCACAGCTTGTTGCAACAGGGCGTGTTGCAGTGCACCGTACGTGGTGCGGTTGTGTTGTGCTAAGCCACGCGGCGGTTGACGCTTGACAGCGTGGCTTTCGCTTTTGGCGCATTGTCATGTGTTTCTGGCTGGGCAGGCGCAAATGGGTTACGTGCGCTTTGGCAGAATCTGCACCAGTTGCCTAATTCGGACTGGCGCGGCGGCCATCCATCCACCGCTTGGGATGGAAGCAAGGGCTGGGCGCTGATGGCTATGGAGTGGCTGAGCGGCACTCAGTCGACAGGGGCCCTCGTTGCGCCTGTGTTCGTTCTCTCCCGTCGTGTATAGCAGCACTGGGCAGCAAGGCGCGACAGTGCAGGATAGTCGTATGGTATCCTTTCGGGCGTGCGATGCATACACATATGCCATCGCAACTTACCTGTAAACCTTTCCACAGAGAAAGACTGGGGGTGTAAGCCCGCCGCTTGCTGAGCCCCCTTCCGGATGTTGGGCGAGACGAGGTGTGCACACACGGCCAGCTTCAGCCTCAGGGCGCTCGCCGCCTTGGTACTGGTAACCGCCGCAAATGCCCACATGACATCGCGGACTACCATTTTGAGCTTCACTTTGCTGCACGTGCCTTCCCCTTCACCGCATCCTTCTACATATGACCACGTGCCGTGCCGTACTGCGGAGCTGGAGGTTGCTTGCAAGGGATGCTCCTGCACGGCAACGCAATCTTGCAGCGTGTGCAGCAGGCCGGATTTTGCCGCATAGTAGGAAGCACGAACCAGGAGCGACTCTTGCACGTGACACGTGAACCAATGCCACCCGCGCCACTAGCCCACTACACGCGACTGTGGCTGCCTGGCTACGGCAGGCTGGGCCCGACCAGGGGCCCTACCCTGGGCCCTACACGGTCACCGACTGGACACCTCGAGCCGTCTGGTCGCGGCCTAGTCCCCTTGACTTTGCTCTGATACATGCGTTGTATCAGGTCGCACCTGATTGCACCTCCCCGCACCGCATCCTGCTACACCCCGGAGCCAGGTGGTAGGTAGCAAGGTGCCCGCCAAGGGAGACGCCCTGGTACCCGTAGCCAGCAGAAGGCCTTCTGGTAGCCAGGGCTCGAACGACATGACTTTAGATGCCTCCTTCTGTGCCGCCTTGTGGTCGTAGAAGACGTGGCTAATGAAACCACACGCCCAGCATTTGCAGGCTTTTGGGTTGTGTCTGCGGTTCTCTGCTCGTCTGCTGGATTAGCGGCCGGTTCACTCCGCAATCGCCAATGGCACGTGTGTATGTGTATGTGTGTGCGACTCGTACGCACCAGTACGTGCTGCCACGTGCACGATCGGTTTGTACCTCTGGTGAATTCCCCTCTTTCTCCGCCTCTCCTCTCCATATCGCTGTAGCGGCGCTACAAGTTGAAGGACCGCGTCACACCGTCATTGTAAGCGAGTCAGTCGCAACGTGTTCGATAGGGGAGCCCAAGCGCCAAGTTCACCGTCACGCCTGAGCCGCCTGTGCTGTTGACGGTGTAGCACTGTTGGCACCTGCGCAATGGAGCCCAGGGCAGGTGGCGCCAAGCTGGAAGGCCATGCGATTAAGAGTGGTGCCGAGCTTGCACGGCGAGGCGGTATGCAAGGAGAAGCCTCTGGCGTTGGGCCGTGCCTGGTGCCCAGCATGTCTGCCTTCGGAGCGGTGTTACTTCCCAGCATGAACACCAGTCGGATCTGGCGGGCAACTAACGCTGGCATTTTATTGGACAGGATCACATCAATTTATGTTTATATATCGACCCTCGGTCCCTCCGTTGCTAGGCTAGCCTCGTACCAAGGGCGCGCGATTCAACTTTATTAGAACGCCTAACTCCAACCCTCCGCAGTCCCGCGCGCACACCCAACGCGTAGCAACACTGTAAAATAAGCATTCATACAGCAATCACTAACAGTTCCTGAGTCTTCCAAACTTCAGGAAAAATAGGTGTAACAGCCGGGATGGCCTTCCTCGGGGCTCGCCTCGGGCGTAGCATGGGCGGAGCCTCCCCAGACACATCAATTCGTGATGGAGCATCACCTGCAAAGGACAGACAACCGGCAGGAGGTGCACACACACCAGCCTTCCTTAAAGTGGCTTACGTCCTGCTCAACGTCTTCTCGGCATGTGCAATTGTGTTTGCGAATAAAATGGTATTCGCAACATACAAGTAAGTACGTTATTACAGGCACACGGCTGCTTCGCCTGTGCCTCGCACTCTGCAACACTCTCGCCGCCCGAGGCAAGGACTCAGAGGCTCTCTTGCCCCGCAGATTTACATTCGTGACAACGTTGACACTTATACACACACTCTTTACGTGGGCGGGCATGGTTATGCTGGCCAAGCTTGGGTTCTTTCAGACCAAGTCGTTGAGCCCGTTGTCGGTGGCACCTTTGGCCTTCGGCTACGTGGGCTACATTATCCTCAACAATTTAAGCCTCAATTTCAACACGGTAAGGGCACTGAATGGGGCACAGCTCCACCTCAAGCTCCTGCTCCTCCTAAACACGCTAACTGTTTCGTTTGCGCTTCTCTGACGTCTGTAGGTCGGATTCTACCAGATTCTGAAGGTGCGGGCCTGCCTAGAACTGCTGCTTCCGTGACGCCTCTGTCGCACTCAGGCGTTCGGATGGCACCTTGCACCCTGCGCTCCTGCGTCTGCATACACGATATGCAAATTGGACAGAAAAGCGTCGTAATGAACATGTGGAAGGGCCCGAGCGGCTCTACTGTAAGGCGGGGAAGTATTCGAATCTGGGGCACTTACTCATCCTCTGCCCCCTCCTCAACCGCTGACCATGGTGGAGCCCACGCAGATCGCCATTGCTCCCACCGTCATGCTGCTCGACTTCATCCTCTTCCGGAAAATTCAATCCGGGATGATCATGCTCTCCGTGTCCGTTGTGTGCGCTGGGATATTCTACGCCACTGTCACCGACAACGTACGTGGGTTGCAACTTGGTTGTCCTACCCGTGTGACGGTCATACGAAGTGCATGCTGGGTTGCAACCGGTAGGACAACTGCTTAACCTTTCTGCAACGCCATAGTATCCTCTCTTCCAATGCCACCAAGACAATAATAAATTTCAAAACCCACCTCGCTGACACCTGCAACAGGTGGCGATCAGCAACGCTGTGGGTCTCGCCGTGGGTTTGGCGTCTGTGTTCGTCACCGCGCTGTACCAGATCTGGGCTGGCTCCAAACAAAAGGAGCTATCGGTAAGCTCGATGCCGCATGGTCCAGCAAGGCCCTTACCGCCGCCGCCGCTGAGGATGTGTGCGTAGTACATTGCACGGCACAGTGGGGCGGGTGCATGTGCAGCTGGGGACCGAGGGACACACGCCACCACAAGGTCCAGCGGGGCCCATGTCGCCACCGCTGCGGGCCTGTGTGCGCATCGCGACGCACCGCACAATTAGGCGAATGCATGCGCAGCACAAAGCTGCCAAGGGGAACCTGCAAGGTAGATAGCACATGGAGACTGTCGATGCGGTGAGCGTGGTGCACGCCCGATCGGTCGCTTTGAGAGGAATGGGTTGGAGCCGTTTGTTGGAGCCTGTAGGACCGTGCATGTGAGGCAAACGGTAACGGGAGCCTACCATAATGGGAAGCACCAACACCTGTGAGCGCAGCACCATGGTGCCAGCACTCCGCCGCAAGCCTCACCTGCGCGCTACAGCAGTTGACAGCCCTCTTTCTCCACATGCGCCCGTCAGCAACTCCCTTTTCCGCTTCACAGTGTCCTCCTTTTCCCTTGTCCTATTGGCTTGCGCAGGCCAACAGCTCTCAGCTGCTGCAGGCGTACACGCCGCAGGCGGTGGTGCTGCTGGGCTTCCTGGCCCCCCTGCTGGACGACCTGGGCGTGGCCACGGAGCGCAGCGAGGCCACGGTGCTGGGCTTCCCCTACAGCGTGGGCTCCGTCACAGCCATCGTGACCAGCGCGCTGCTGGGCATCCTGGTCAGCCTGTCCACCTTTCTGGTCATCGGGGCCACCTCCAGCCTCACTTACAACATCGTGGGGCACGCCAAGACGGTGAGCGGGAGGGGGTGGGGCGAGGCGGGGGTGGAAGGGCGCGGGGAGGAGGGGAGTCAGCGGCACTGTGCTACTGGGCCGCGGAAGAGCTTGTGGCATGAGGGCGCGTGGGAGAAGGACGGTTAGGGCATCCTAGTTAGCCTCCATCGGGGCCACCTACGGCCTGACAGACATGGTTCAACACGCTGCGCCCGGCGGGGCGGCCGGGGGAGGAACTGGGGCGGAGCAGGGGATGGGCAGGGCGAGTTGGAGGGAAGACGGGTTGTAGGGCCTTAACTGACGTGTTAAGGACTGTCAGTACGTGCGACGTGGGTTGCGGAACCGGCGAAGGGCAGGAGCGGGAAGCGAGCACAAACGGCTGAGGGCGAATGCACCGCTGGATTGTGAGTCCCGACCTAAAGGGTTGTGGACTGCTTGGTTGACCAAGGGGCTGGGAGGCGTGGGGCCGCGTAAAGCGTGGGCAGGCCCGGATGCACGCGGCGAGGGCAGAGTGTGCTGCCCGGCATTGCGCTGCGGGGCGCGGTAAACATTGGGCATGGGAGCGCAGGAGTGTGGGAGTGGGCTTGATTACACATTCAGCAGCTTGACCACAAATACTATACAGCAGGGGCGCGCTTGCGCTGCACTGGCGGTAGGAAGGCCTTATGCCACAGAGTAGCTGCAATCAGCAACAAATGTATGATACCTGCCACAGGATAGGAAAAGACTGACACGCCCCTCACCACCAACCCACCAACGCCTGGCCTCCCCCATGGCACCCCAGATCCTCATCCTGGCGGGCGGCTGCCTGCTGTTCAACGAGTCCATGCCCACGCGTCGCCTCATCGGCATCATGGTCACCATGGTGGGTTACCGGGGGGTGGGTGCCTTCTGGGTCGGGTGCTTGCCGGGGTGCAGCCGGACCTAGTGCAGCCAGGACCTGCGCTACCGGGCAGCCGGCTCAGCTGCGGTCATCATGGTGGGTGCAGCGGGTGGGGTGCCTCCTGGGTAGGGTGCCTGCAACCCGTGCAGCCACCGGGGGCAGCCCTCTCCAGCAGGCGGGACTGAGCCATAGTCGCCATGGCGGGTGGGGCGCCTGCAGCCCGTGAAGCCAGCCGGACCCACTGCAGCGAGGCCCTATTCTTCATGGCAGCATGCCTCATCGGCAGCATGGTCACAAGGGTGGATTGGGTGGGTGCTGCTCCCCGCGGCGCTGGTGCAGGCCCGCCCCTGCGCTGCAAGGCAGCTGACCTGGCCGCGCAGCGACCCAGATTCTCGTGAGTTCCTTGCATAGCCGTGACTGCTGTCGTGCCAGGAGGTCGTACGGCTTGCCATCCGGTGCCTTCACTCCTGCGGCACCTCGCGCCTGCGTCTCACTGCAGCCCTCCTCCTGCTGCGGCACCTGCGTCTTTCAGGGGGCCTCTGATGTCGAACCGCAGTTGCTGGTGCGCCCTGGCCGTGCACCGCTAACGAGACAGTAGTTCGATGAAAGGAACTACCGGGTACCTCTCATTAAGCCTCCTGGTTTACCTCGCACAATCCTGCCACCCCTCCGCAGGGCGGCATCGCGTGGTACACCTACCTCAGCATGCAGGCGCCGCCCCCGCCGCCGCCTCCGAGGGTGCTACAGCCCAAGCTGGACGCGGAGGCTGCCGGGGAGGAGGCGGGCGTCCTGGCGCCGCTGCTGGCGCGTGAGACGCGGTCCGAATCGGGGGTCAGCAGCAGCGGCAGGGCGTAGGGGGCTGCGTAAAACGCGTACCCCTACGGGCGTAGGGGGCTTGGGGTGGGCGGAGAGCCGCAATCGCCTGCCGGGCCGTTGCGGCTTTGTCGGGCCCGGTGCTTTGGATGTGGGGTGTGGTCGTACGGCGGGAGCGGGTAGCGGGAGGGCTTAAGAGCGGGATGCACTGCTGAACTGCTGGCCCAGGCAGAGCTGGGCCTGTCGTTGAATTGGGGGAAGGAGCTGAGGGGCAGAAGATAGAGGCAGGGGCTTGACGGTTAAGGACGTCAGCGCAGGAATGGCAGGGGGCGGGAGGTCGGGGTGGGGCGGTGTTGCGTCGATGACTGGTTGACTGGGGAATGACCGACTGATAGACTGACCTGTACTGCTGACATCACAGAAGGTAGCTCCTCCTTAGAAAGCTCGTCCGCGATTGATTTGCTAGGTCATTTTAGTGCTATGGCAGGAGCCTGCACCACTGTACGCATGAGACTTTCCTTACATTCCTTGCCCTGCATGCTGTGCCAGTTGGGCCACGTGTGCACTTCGTACGTTTGCCCGATCGTCGCAATGACCGAGACGGTTTTGGACTGGTTCGCATGTTTTGGTCTATGTACCGTCCAGTACAAATGCGCTACGTGCCGTATAGCTGGGGCGATAGTGGGTCAAGGTCGTGCCGAATGGTACCAAGAGTACCGTACGGAGTAATCTGTGGCCTCGCCTGCCTGAGCGCGTGCGCCGCAGGCTTCTGCTTGTGGTTGCGCAGGGCTGCGAGCTGAGTCGGTATTGACAGCCTGGCTGCTTTACGGTGCATAGCTCTCGCTGGTCGGATGTTGTAACAGAGCTGCCGAGGCTCCTGCTTGTGATTGCTCTAGGCACGCGAGCGTGGTCGGTAGTGAGAGCGTGGCAGCCCCAGGGTTCAGAGCGCCTTGGTCGCTTGCATTGGAGCTGCCCAGGGTCCGCCTTGACTTATCGTGTGTGTTGGAGGGACGCGTTGGGCGAACGTGAGGCGGCACGTGCTGACGGTTGTGACGGTGGCTGGGGTGCTGCCAGTCCAGCAGACCTCCCTTGATGCTGGTGTCGATCCGCGAGGGCAGGCTTGTCGGCCGGGCCCCATGCGGAGTCGATGGCACTTGCGTCCTGTAAGCTTAGCCATCAAAGTGAAGAGCTTCAAAATGTTGTCGCTTCCCTGCTTACAAAAGAGTCGTAGCAGTTACCCACATCTTCTTGTCCAAGGGGTGCACGGGGTTTCGGATCTCCTCGTATACTCCGTCAGCCAAAGTCCACCCTGGGTCCGGGGCCGGTCCACACACACACCACCTCGCAGTCAGCAGCAGCAGGAGCACAGAGCAACATGTGGAACAACCAAGGCGACCGCACCCTCGACAATAACCACTCGCGCCCCTCCATCCTCCCACACACACTCTCTCCAAGCAGCCTACACTCATTGTAAATCTGTTCAGCACCTCTCCAGTACACCTCGCACCGCTATGGCGGCACCTCTCCGTCACTACAAAATCACGTGCTGGTGCCATTTGCCCAGCACCCTACCCCTCGTTCCCACCATCCGCCTGGCAGCTTCCTGGCAGCTTCCATGCTTCCATGCTTCCTGGCTACCTGGCGCTTGTGGACCAGCTACCGGTACGTAGCACGCTGCCTCCGCTCCAACGCGCCCCTTGCCTCTCGACTCGCACTAAGGCACTACACCGCCTCCCCGCCGGGCACGGCACATGGCACAACAGCGCGCCGTTGCATGGCCCAACCGCAGTGGCAGGGGTGGTATGGACCCTCAGCAGGGCAGGGTCCGCCGCAAGCCGTAAAACGACGCCGTCCCAAGCAACCTGAGTACGGTATCAAACACGTCTTGGCCCTCCAAGACTGCCAGTGCGTTGCAAACCTGGCCCCAAACCACACCCGCGTCGCCAAAAGCCGCCACCCTCGCGTGTGCTCATGCCCTCACGCCTTGCCGTCCCCCGCCAGCCCCTCCACAGACCGCAGCCGTACGTACGACCCGGCGCTGTCGTGTCGTACAGCCAGTACCGCCGTACCACCACTGCCGCCCCGCGCCAGCCCCGCCGCCCCGCCCTCACTGCCCGCGCCGCCCCCGCTGTCCGCCTCCGAGCTATCCCCCTCCCCACAACCCACCCCCACACACCCCGCCACCGCAAACGCGCTCCCATGCACTCGCTCCCCCGCCCCTCCCCGCTTACCCACACCCGCACGCGTCCGACGCACCAGCCCGCTGCTGCTGCCGCTCCGGAACCAGGGCCCCCACGCCATACCTCCCTCCACCCCGACCCCCCCACCGCACGTGCCCTCCCCCTGACCCAACACCCTTACCCCCCCTCCCCCGTCAACCCCCACGTCCTGCCCGGCCCCCGCATCCTCCACCCGCCCCGCCGCCACCACGGTGCTACCGTTCCCCGCAGCTTCCTCGCAGCTTCCGGCACCTTCTCCTCCTGGCCCCCCGCTGCCGTACACCGTGCGCAGCATGGCGTGCAGCACCTGGTCCTGCCGCGTCCACGCCACGCAGATCTGCGCGTGGTGCAGCTCGGGGTGCAGCACCACGGTGGCGGGGGTGTGGGTGCGCAGCCACCTCTCCACGGAGCGGGCGCACACCAGGTCGTCGCAGCCTGGGGATAGAAAGGGACAGAAAGGGTCACATCAACAGGCTGCAGCAGATGTATGATCAACGGTGTTGATGATGAGCGGAATGGAGCTCCACGGAGCGGACACACCAGGTCAGTGCAGCCTGGGGTGGAGGGAGGGGATGGGGGCAGTGTCAACGACTGCATGTGCATGACATGATGCGCACCGTGTGCCACAACACGTCACATCCGTACGGTATTGCGGATAAACGAGAACGGAAATAGGGGCCATGCCATATGCCGTGGAGTGCGGCTTGGGCTTGCGATGGACAAAGCACCGCAGCTGGCAGCACACAGGGCGCACACCACTTCGTCGCAGCCATGGGTGGAGCCGGAGGATGAGGTCAGTGGAACAAGCTGAACGCACACGAACGGCGCAACCAACGTCAGCATGCAACCAGCCAACCACGGTACCACGCACGTATCGCCCCCGGCTGGCGCCCCAGCCCGGTGGCCCCGCAAGCTCCTCCACACTGCCAAAAGAACAACTGCTACTCCCCGCTACCCCCACCAACCCCGGCACCCACCCGACAGCACCACCGCCAGATTGATGCCACGCCCTGGTATCCCACAACCTCCCGACCACCAGTGACATGCTGTCCCCTGCCTGGGCCCTCCCCCGGCCCCTCCCCGCACCCCAACTCGCCACAGCACCCAGTCGACGGACCACTGGCAGCATGCCCCGCGGCCCTCCATCGCTCCGGTACCACCCTTGCCCCACTCCCGCCACCCCCACCCGCGCCCCCGGCCACCCACCCGACAGCACCACCGTGAGCTTGCCCCTGGGTACGCAGCCCTCCCACATGTTGACGTCCGACCACACCAGCCGCCGGCACAGCAGCGCCGTGCAGTGCAGCTCGCGCGCCGGGCCCAGCATCAGCACGTCCAGCGGCAGGCCCAGCAGCACGCGGGCGGCGATACCCAGCCGCCCCCACAGCCAGCCGCCGAGGGACTCCCCTGTGACATCCACGGGCAGGCCCGGGGGCACGCGGGCAGCAAGGGACTCCCCGGACGCTGTAGCAGGGGTGCCAGGGGACTCCTCTGTGACGTTTCCCACGGGAAACTGTGACGCGCTGCAGTTGGCATGGATGGTGTTAGTTGGTTGTGGGGGGGAGGAGGAGGAGGAGGAGGGAAGCGTGGGGGAAAAGGGGGAGGGGCGGGTAGTGGTGGTAGTGGAGGCAGGCGGGACGGGGAGGGGAGCGGTGGAGCAGGGTGTTGGCGGCGGCTCCTGGGGCAGCCCGGTAGAGGGATGGGCTGAGGGGAGGTCGTCTGACAGCGTGCTGGTGGCCTGGCGGGAGAGGCGGGCGGCGGAGGCGGCGGGCGTGAGGTGGGCGGCGCGCGCCGCCGCCAGGTGCGGCGGCGGCGGCGACGCAGGGTGCAGCTGCAGCAGCGGCAGGGCCAGCAGCGACCCGCTGCCGCCGCCGCCGCCGCCACCCTCCCTGTTGTTTAGCCGCTCCTCTTGCTGCTGCTGTGCCCCCACGCTCTCCTCACCGCCCTGACGGGCTAGCGACTCCGCGGATGCCGAGGCGGACAGGTGCGCCGAGGACGCGGAGGGAGACAGGCCGCCGCCAGGGCTCCCGCCACCCGTCGCCGCCGACGCCACCGCTGCCGCCGTCGCCGCCACGCCCGCCACCACGGTCCCCGCCGCCGCCGTGGCGGAGCTCGCCGCCGCCGCTGCGGCGGCGGCGGCGGCGGCGGCGGCGCTGGCCAGTCCGGTGGTCCCCAGCCGCCTATATATAAAGTTGCGCAACATGCGTGGCGTGTGCATCTGGAACACGATGGGGTCCAGCATCGTGGCGTGCCGTACGAGGTCTGGCCGGCGGCGCAGCAGCACCGACGCAACCGCCGTGCCGAACGAGTGCGCCAGCACGGCGGCGCCGCCGGTGAAGCCGCCGGTGGCGCCTCGGGCGTCCAGCGCCGCAGCCACGTCGGCCGCCAGGTCGTCCAGGGCCGGCGGCGGTGTTCGCGTCCACCGCATGGACACGTGCTTGAGCTCGAATGCCATGACAGGGGCGCCTGGGTGTTGGGTGGAGGAGGAAGGAGGAACAGACTTGTAAGAATGTGGGGTAAGATGCGCAGGGGACGGCAGGCAAGGGTCAGCAACCAACGGCGTCCGTGTGGCAGAACGGACAGCCATCTGCGCCGATGCCAGGCAGTGTCGGTCACGCTAGTGGGTGGTGGGGTCCATGGCAGCAAGGGCTGCGGCTGCGGTGTTCACGGAGTACCCACGGCGCAACACGTGCCCGCTAGCTTCCCATGCCCGCAGACTACCACCACGCATGCACAATGCAAGGAAACACACGCTAGCACACCCACCCGTCGCCGCCAGCGCCACCAGCAGCCGCAGGTAGGGCTGCAGCCCCATGCCCACGCCGTGCAGGAACACGATGGGGGGCAGCGAGCCGCCCTCGCCTCCACCACCCTGCTGCTGCCGCCCCTCCTCCTCCCCCTCCCCCGCCCCCTGCTGCTGCCCCGCCGCCGCAGCCCCAACGCGCCGTCCCACCACCGCCGCCCCCGGCCCGACGCCCCCTTCCTCCTCCACCGGCATGTTCGCAACGTAGTAGTAGTGGTCCGACCAGCGCGCATCCGCGGCCCTGCCCCCACCCTCTCCGCTCTGCCTGCAGCTGTCCCTACCACCCCGCCTCCGTGCCAGCCTGTAGCCCGCCGCCCACAGCATGCAGTGGTTAACCCACGCCAGGCCCTCCATGCCGGCGTAGAAGGCCAGCGGGCGGTAGAAGTGCGGCAGGGGCTCGATCATGTGGGCCATGAAGCGGGGGGAGCGGCGGCGGGGGAGGGCCGCAGTGGCGGGGGAGGAGGGGGAGATGGAGGAGGTGGGGGAGGTCGAGGGGCCGCGGGGGAGGGGCTGCGGAAGCAGGGCCTCTATGCGGTCTGCGGTGGCGGCCAGGTGGGCGCCGTGGCCGCGGGACATCACCGTGGGCCTTTGGGGAGGCAGGGAAGGGGAAGGGAAGGGAGGGGTTGTGGAAGGGGTCGAGGAAGGGCCGACAGCACGGAGAGCAGGGATGGAAGCAACAGGCATGCAGGTCCCAGGCTTCCAGTGCTCAGCACAGCGTTAGCTCCTTACCAACGTTGCACCATGTGCCGGATCTGCCCGCAGGGGTAGGCGGGAGTCCCACTGCCCCAAGCACCGCAAGCCATCAAAATTAACGCACCTGTCGCTGAACCACAGCGCGTACGCGACCAGCTCCTCCAGGTCCGACCGCCAAATGTCGTGCAGCGGGGCGTCATGGAACCACAGCCGCAGCCACGCAGCGGCCTCGCCCGGTCCTGACAGCTCTAGCGCAGTAGCAACACGCTCGCACCGGTCCCAAGCTTCCTCCGGGGTCGCGGGCTGGGCGTCGTGGGCCAGGTCGTTGAAGCGCTTCCATCGGCGCCAAGCGACAGCCGCGAACGCAACCTCCGCAAGTGCGTACGCCCAGGGCGCGAACACGATAGCCGGCGTGATGAAAAGGCTGCATACCGTGACCAGGGCGCTGGTCGCTGCTGTCGCGACCGCGCAGACCCAGGTGACTTTAAGGCCGAGCCGGAATTTGAAGTACGGCGGAAGGCCCTTGGAGAGGCAGGCGCGTAGGCATAACGCGTTTGATGTTGCTGCTTGATGCGAGGTGATAGCGTGAGGCGCGAGGAGAGGTGTTGTGACTGAGGGCAGGAGAGTCGCGGGCGCAGGGGCTGCTGCGCGCCGCGAGCGAAAAGGCCACATGGAGGGCCAAGTGGATGTTGGTTTGCTGAGTTTCGCTGCTCTGTGGGGCGACAAGGCCCGTGCCCCGCAGTTCTCGCGACCTTTGCAGTACTGTCTCATGTCGGTCTTGGCCGCGACGACGCGAGAAGCACGAGGTGGCGTGCCATGACGCTAGGTCATACTAGGCAGGCTGTGCATTGCGTACAGCAGCGATTGCTCAGAGCGCTTTTGGCCACACATGAATGTGACGCAACGTTACTAATCGCGATCTCTCAGATTGTCGCAGCTTGCGCTTTTCTGGTGATGCCAAAACCAAGTAACTCCTTTCCAAATTCTACGTCACTGTCGTAGGTGCCAGGAATCCTCGACCGGTGCATGCAAGCACGCCGCGCTGCGTCAGCAACGGACCGCCCGCCGCCCACACGCGCCAACCTGCATGCCGACTCCGCCTTACCGTGCCTGCCCCGTCGTCGTCCGCACTGCACCACGCTGCAAAGCGGAAGAGCCGGCAGGTTGCACAAACACGCACGGATCCCCTCTGATTGGTTACCGTACTCCACCCCCCGTCCCTTTTCCCCCCAGGTTCCCTAGCCTGCTTGAGCCCCCCTCCAGACCCCCGCCACTGCGCCTTACAACGCCACCAGTACCGTACCTCGGGAGCCCAGTTACACCCGGGGAGTTACACACCGTCGCCGGTTCACGGCCTTGGAAATCGACAGTCAGGTTTGGCGCACGACCCCACACGACCCCGTGCCGGTGCCACATGCCTTCAAAGGCCCCGTGCCGCAGAGCCGCACCCTGCTGCACGGCTCCCCTCATCAACCACGCAGCCCCCAGCAGCCGCAACGCGACCGGACACTGCCAACGCCGCTGCAACAAACACCCAAGCCTGCATCGCGCTGCACGCACAGGCCCACGCCCACACGGCCATGGGGCCTTTGCACGTTTGCAGCCTTCCAAGCACCACCGCCACATCCACACCCCAGCATGCCAGCCACAAGTCTTCCATGCACGCTACCGGTACCGGCAGTTAGTTGCTAATACTGATACTGCTGCTTGGCAGGCCATGCGCTCATGCCACTTTTCCGTCCCGCCGCGAGCTTCAGTCCTAGCTCCCAGGCCTACTGCACACGCCCTTGCCCTCCGCCTCAAAGCGCGGGGTTCCCTACCTACCGCGGTAGCCCCGAGGCACCACGTGCCACACGGGCACGCAGCAGACGCCGCACCTGGCAACAGCGAGGCGTGCTTAGCGGTGCACAACTACCACCACCACCACGACCACCACCGCCACACTTTGGCCCGGCTCAACACAAAGCCGCCACCACCACAGTGAAACCGCCGCCAAGTACCGTACGGGCTCAGCACGCAGTCACCGCCACACAAGACATACGTGCTGGTGGGCAGCTGGCCAAAAGGCTGCCTGCTGTGTGTGCATGCCGTACCTAGTGCTGTCCACGCCAGCAGGCCCGCCGCCGCCGCCGCCGCTATCGCCAGTCCAGAGTGTGGACTCCACATACCAACGGCCGACGGCCGCCAGCAGCTGCCGCTCCATGCTTCCATGCTCCATCCGCTCCAAGCGCATGCGTAGATACAAACACATCTCCCGTTCCCGGTAGTTTGGTTGCCGAATACACACACGCACGCACACAATGTACGGCACACCACGCAGGTCTGCGCCACACAGCAAGCCAACGTGCAAGCAACGCAAGCCACACAGCAAGCTAACGCGCAAATGGAGTGCACTGCCTGCACTCAAGCAACTGCACCGTAGTACACATGCGCAGCGCGCCTCGAACACAGCGCGCGTGTCCACCTGGGGTGCTAGCAGCCGGACTTGCCGGCAGTGGCCTCACTCACGGCTTCACGGCTTCCAGCAGCTGCACGATGCACGGCAGCACGCCACCAATGGCCACTGATGGCCACTGCACCGCGGCACACTGCACTCGTGCATCATGGTGCGCACCCTCCCCAACGTGTCGCCACGTGTCGCTCCGGCGGCACACACGGCCTCACGGTTTCACTGCCTCCATCAGCACCACGGTGCCGGCGGCGGAGCGCTCCGAGCGCACCACCTGGGGAGGGACAGCGGGAAGGCAGGGCGGGGGGGGGGCTGGCTGGCGGGAGGGGGCTAGCGGAAGGAGGAAGCGGACACGGTAAGGGTGCGTGGCTGTGTTGTGGTGCGGTGTGTAGGTCAAGCCTGCCTGGGGAGGGACAGCGGGAAGGCGTGGCGGGGAGGGCGGGCGGGAGGAGGAAGCGGACACGGCAGGGGTGCGTCGCTGTGTTGTGGTGCGGTGTAGTGCGGTGTGTAGGTCAAGCCTGCCTGGAGAGGGGCATCGGGAAGGCAGGGGGGAGGGGTGGGCGGGAGGAGGCCGGCGTGGGGAGGAACCAACGCGGACACGGCAGGGGTGCGTGGGTGTTGGTTAAGCTTTGCGGTGCGGTGTGTGGGTTACCGGTGAGTGGCATAAAAGTGCCTGGGGTAGGGTACCTGGGGTAGGGTGCCTGGGGCCAGGTATAGGCCTGGGAGCTGTGCGAAATGGTGCCCCTTGTGCGGAAAGCAGGAGAGCAACTGCGGTACCGGACACCCAGGGGAGGTGCACATACAGGGGCGGACCAAGAGCGGCTCATTGACGCACATGCCCCAGCTGTACTTGTATGGGACATGATAAGGCGAGCTCGATCAGGTACATTTGCAAACGTAGTCGTACGAGCTCTGTCGGCCTGGTTGCTGGAGCCGACGCGGGACATGTAAACAGTTCCACCAAGACAGAGGTCCGCCTTCCACGTCACGGCGTCGTGTTTAGCAGGGTTAAAATGACGCGCACGGGAGGGACGGGGGTCTGGTGGCGGTGGTGGTGCTTGCGGCCCTTTGGGGCCCCTTCCGGAGTTACAGATGGCGGACAGGTAGGGAGGCGCGGCGAGGGCGCTGTGCGCGGCCTCTCATCCTCCAAAAGCAGAAGGCCGGTACCCGCTACCCGGTGAGCGGTGGGGTGCATGGATTGTCGTGCTGTGCTTCCTTGATGCTGCCTCGCGCCCCACGCGGTACGTTCTGCCCTCATGCGCGCACCCCCGCCCACCCCCGCCCCCCACAGACCCTTCCAAATTGGTTCCACACCCAGCCCTCAACATACACAGCGAGCCCTGCTAACACCACATAACCTCACCTTCATGCCCGCTCCCCGCACCAGCCCCTCCACGTCCAGGTTCCGCACGCAGCCCTTAACACACACAGCCCTATTAATACACACCCCATAACCTCACCTTCATGCCCGCTCCCCGCACCAGCCCCTCCACGTCCTGGTTCCACACGCAGCCCTTGCCCAGCGCAGCCACGGGGCCCGCGGTGGCGTCCTGGGGGCAGAACAAGAGCATGAGCAAGCACTTGGGCCATCGAAGGGTAGTCAGTGCGTGTTTCTGTTCATGTGGGAGCAGGAAGGCAGGGAGATACGGTAGGAAGGAAGCGGGCGGGGATGAGGGGAGAATTCAGGAGCCACGGGGCCACGGAGCCGGCGGTGGCGTCCTGGGGCCATAGTGGAAGAGTAGGATAGGCTAAGAGGTGACGAACGAACGAACGAATTACAGGCAGTTGTGTACTTTACGAGGCAGCTGGTCACATGGGGTACAGAGGTGGCACCCTTTCAGGGTTGGCGGGGCCTGAGGAACGATGAGCTAGTTGCCTGAACCGTTGAAAGTGGACGCTTGGTAGGCTTGCGTTTGTCCCCAGGGCATTCCGTGCCCACGTCCTCAAACGACCCCTTTCACAATGTGAAACACGGGGCCCTAGGGCACCAGGGGGCCATGACAAGAGCAAGGGCGCGTGAGGGGCTGGGGTTGGCGCCCAAGCCACGGGGCCGGCGGCGGCGTCCTGGGGGAAGTACCAAAGCGTGAGCACGCATTTGGGCCATTTTCAAGGGGAATCCGTACATGTTTCGTTGTTCATGTGAGGGCACGGGCAGGAGGCAAGCGTGGAAGGAAGGGGCCGGGGATGAGGAGAGAGTCCAGCGGAGGAGCAGTGAGGCAACGAGGCAAGCACGGAAGCATGGGGCCTGGTGTCCTGCCGTGTGCCTCTAATACACATACACCCACCTGGTAGGCCGCTAGCAGCGGGTTGGCGCTGCGGCTGTGTGCCAGCAGCAGCACACTCTTACCCCACGCCAGCTAATACACACCTTTGCTAATACACGTGCACAGTGCACCCCACCTGGTGGGCCGCCAGCAGCGGGTTGTCGCTGCGGCTGTGCTCCAGCAGCACCATGCCCTTGCTTCACGCCATGGTAATACACGCCCTTGTTAATAACATGCACACACCTGGTAGGCCGCCAGCAGCGGGTTGTCGCTGCGGCTGTGCTCCAGCAGCAGCACACGGCCCCCGGACGAGGCGGGGCGAACCACGCGGGATACCTGGGGGGCGCGGACGGGGCGGGGAGGGGTAAGGAGGGGTGGAGGAGGGACGGGTGAGGGCCATGGAGGGGCAGGGTAGCGCACCTCACGGGACACCTAGGGGAGAGGAGATGAGGGGCGGGGAAAGGGCGATTGGGGAGAGGCCAGGGGAGGGGCAATAATCGGAATGGAGAGAAGCCAGGGAAAGGGCAGTTAACGTAAGCAGCCGGTGAGACGGGGTGCACCACACGGGACGCCTTGGGGAGTGGAGGGGCGGGGCAAGGGCAGGGGAGAGGCCAGGGGAGGAGCAGCTAAGCAGCTGGTGAGGCGGGGGGCACCACGCGGGGCACGTGGAGGTGAGCGCGTGGGTAGTGGTGGTAGTTAGTGGTGCGGCGTCCCGTGGAAACGCATAGACGAGCTGACACCTGCATGACAAGGTGTGCTGTTCAACAGGCCTGACATCTGGAGGGGAGGGCAGGGGAGACTGCACACGCTTAAGGGTGCTGTGACGGCTTCAAGCGACAGGGAGTGCGGGGCGCCCCTGCGTGGGGCTGCACCCACCCCCACGACCCACTGTCATTGCTCTCTCATTGCAGACCCTTTTCGCAACCGGCCCTTGCACTACGCCGCTCCGCCGTTCACCCACACCCCGACGCACCTTCTCCTCCCCAACCGTGTTGTACCCTAACCACCCGAATGACACGCACCTCCTTGAGCGCCGCCGCCGGGTCCGGGAACACGCAGAGGCTGAAGGTGTCCACCACGCTGTCGAACGACGAGTCGGCGTACGGCAGGGCCGTCACGTCAGCCTGTACGGCAGGCGGAGCGATCGTGAGGCAGGCGAGGCAGCGCGTTAGGTAGGGTCAGGGCCCAGGGCCGAAGGCCTGGGGAGGGCAGGGGCGCGCCCCGTGCCCCAGGTGGCCACCCCGCAAACGTCACCTAGCAGCCGTGAAGCTGTTCTTGCGGGCCCAGAGGGGCATCGCAAGAAGGAAGTGTGCACCCACACATCCGCACCCACACCCACCCCCACACCCAGACGGGGCGGCACGGCACAGCCCCGTCACGCACCGCGCAGCCGCACAGGCCCCTGCGCCCGGGCCCCCCCACCTGGGTCCCTGCTGCTCTGCCATTGACCTCCTCCCCCCTGGGCGGGGTCCGCTTAAAGTACCTTCTCATCACCGACGCAGCTGGAGGCTGCGTATTTACTCCGTGGCCCATACCTCCCAGCCCCCTGCCATTTCGCAGCTCCCTCCGGCCACCACAGCACGGGCGAGGCCCGCAGTCGGCCCCAGCACGCAGATCCGGCAAGCCAGCAACACCCCCATCCCCACCCCACCCTCATCGAGGCACCCCCGTACCTCCCGATGAGGGTATCCTTCGCCGCACCCCCGCCCGCCTTGCTCCCAAGCCCTCCCCTCCCTTTCCGCCCCTCAACGAATGCTACCTGCAACTTACTACATATCCCCTACACCACCCGCGCATTCGTGCTGCTTCTCCGTTTCCCCATAACATGCCCCCGCCGTCGTCGTGCTTTGTCGCTCAGCGGTACCCGGCCCGCCCGCCAACCTACCACACCGTCACATGCACGCCGCCCCGCTCTCGCACCACCACCCCATCCCTCCCACCTGCTGGAACGCGGTGGGCCTCCCCGACAGCGGCCCCTGCCCCGCCCTCCGCTGCGCCACGCCCAGCATGCCCTCAGACAGGTCAATCGCCACCAGCTCCGTAACACCACCACCACCGCCGCTGGGCTCTTCCCCATCTGGCCGCTGTCCCCCGGCCGCTGGCTGCTCCCCAGGCTGCTGCCCCCAGGTGTAGTACTGCAGGTTGAGGCCGGTGCCCACCGCCACCTCCAGCACTCGGCCGCGGGCCTGCAGGGGAAAATGAATGTTAAGGCATATTATGAAGTAGACGAAGTAACGACACAGACTGTGGTGCCACCTCCAACCAACAGCCGCGGGCTTGATGGGTGTACGGACGGGTGTATGGGTGTACGGGCGGTGGTACGCTTAGAAACACGCAGAAGCCGTCGCCACAGCGCTAGGGAGGTGGCACAGGAAGGGCGACACGAGGGAGGGCGTGGGGGCCGCACGGCACGGCCACTGGCACTGTGGCAGGGGGTTGTAACGAACATGCTAGGTCCCGGGCGCCCGGGGACCTTCCAGAGGGCCCACGCCCCAGCCCCTGAAGCCCTGTCGTTGCAGCCCCCTCCCACGGTGCCAAGTGGCTGTGCCATGCGGCCCCCACGCCCTGTTTCAGCCCTGCCGCTGCCCGGGTTTCAGGGTCACGGGGCGCCTGCGCACGCGGCAAAGTCTCCTTGCGACCGGGTGCCGCGCCGCGTGGCCCCCACGCCCTGTTTCACCCTGCCACCCGTTTCCATGGGCCGCACTGCATGGCCGCACTGCCGCCATGTTGTCCTGCCCTTCCGGGGCACTATGTGGACCCACTGCCGCCGTTCCGTGGCTGGGGGCCTTCCAGGGCACGGGCCCAGCGGTTCCCGCGCCACCGCGGCAGCCCGATTGGCTGTCTCAGGTCCCACCGGGCAAGGCCTTGGCCCAAGCCATGGACCGCACGGTAGCACCGGTCGTCTTATTGCCCTACGCAGTCATCGGACCGCAAGGGATACGGTGTTGTGCCCCAGCGTCCGCCCAGCCCCCTGAACGATTAGCCTAGGCCAGGCCAGGCCGGTGCACGTGCGGTGCCCCCTCGGCTGCCTAGTCCAGTGCCCATCCGCCTGTGGGCCCCCGCCATCCTTTCAGCCTTGCCCGAACGTGACGACGTTGGGACAGCAGCTAGCACACCTGCTTCACCCGTCGCCTCCACCAAGTTGCCCCTCCCGCCGCCCTGCCTTTGACCTGCTTCATAGTAATGCTTTTCTGTCGCTTTGCTCCGTAAGCGTCCTGGCACACCAACCTGCGACAGCAGCTTCTGCCGGAGCTGCGGGAAGCCGAACGCGTCTGCCGCCGCCCCGCCGTCCAGCGAGTCGTAGTCGGAGGCGTACCTGAGGGCCGCAGGAACATCAAATGGATAATTGCTCTCCAGCATAAATGTGGTATATTGCTTTCCACTATTGCCGGGGATTGGCAACAGGGGCAGGGAAGGTACCTTCGTTCCCCACGGGCCCAGGTGGAGTTCCTTTGCCCCCACCCAAGTGGTAGTCGGAGGGCGTACATGGCGGTTCAGGGGCCACAAAGGGATCATTGCTTGCTGGTATAGTCTGTTTTGGGTCAGGGAAAGCAGAGTATTATTGCTCTCCAGCATGTTGTGATGACGGCGCGGTCGTTCCCCAGCGTACCCTGATGTGGATTGCAGTCGGGGGTGCACCTCGCGGCAGCGGCAGCAAAGAGAACATTGCCCCCCAGGGTACTGCACCCGCATATGCAGCAGGGACAAATACGGAATAATTGTTACCCAGCATCCTGATAGCATAACCGTTACCTAGCATAATCCTTAATTTGCACTCAAGTACCCGGTGCAGCACCCTGTGCAGCACCCTGTGTTATCACCCCTACCGCTACGCCCTCAACCCTACCCTTCCCCTGGACATCAGTTTCCAGGCCGTACCACCCACCTGTCGTACGCCTGCTGTACCTCCTTGGCAGCACCGCTGGGGACAGCGCCCTCGGCCGCAGAGGAGCGGGCCGTCAGGCCCATCGGCCCCGCCACCAGCGCCACGGCCACGGCCGCTGCTAATGCTCCGCTTTGCCACTGCCGACTTTGTTTCGCATATGATGTTGAGCTCACAGCCTCCGAAGCGCGCTGTGATGGCCCGGAACGTACAGTGCATGCTGCGACTGTTGGTCGGGTGTGCGCCTTGTGGGCCAAGGTGCCAACATGCTGCGAGCATGACTTTATTACTACGCGTTGCATGTTTACTACAGCTAATGCGCTTGGGGACCTGTGCCGACCGGCTTGGCCAGGCGATGGATGCGTTTTGCCGAAGCCAAGAGTGGTAATGGAGCACTACTCAACTTGGCATTGATTTGTAGATGCGAATGACGGCATCCTCTCGGCAGGCACGCAAACTGGGCGACGCAATTGCTGCTGCTGCACTGCCACGTGTGCTCCGTGCCCCCTCGGGTTCGGCGCCGCTGTGAGACTGACACCCTACACGCCAAGGGACAGCGTGCCAATGCCGCCCAACACCCTAATGAAGTCATGGTTATAAATCTCTAGATGACACACTCTCAACGACCAATCTGGCCGCGGAAGCTCCCCAGTCTACGGTATCATGGTAAAGGGCTAAAGGCCCCCTGCCCACGCTTTTATCTTTGGACTCCCCTTGCCCATGGTGTCTTTGGGGTTGTTCTCTTCCCCCTGTTCTGTGGTGTTGAGCTTCAGGTACTCTCCTTCTCTAGGTGTTCCCTCTTTGCAGTCCGGGGTGCGCTGGGTTTGGACGTTTGTGCTTGCCTGTGCTGGTCGGGCTTTGATGAGGTCCCGCTGGCCTGTCCTCTCCCGTCTCTTCACCTGTAAACCTTTCCACAGAAAAAAAACGTTAAGGTCCTGTTACAGGGGAGGTCCCGTGCTCCCTAGCTGCATCCTGGCAGCTGTGAGATGCACCAAAGGACACGCATACCGCAGTAAAAAGCAGCAGGGGCGGGTGTGTGGGTGACGGTGTAGGAAGTAACAGGTGACATAGGCTCAGGCGCTCAGCGCTAGTGCTGCAGTGGTCGTGCTTCGACATGCTGGTAGCTGCAGAAGCTTCGGGCATGTAATTATGCAAGACGTTTGTGCACACGTTGAACTGATAGTTGCAGGCTGCAAAGTAGACAGGTGCTGCGTGTTGTCGTACAGTCCCTCGGAACCCGCACTCCATCCCAGCTTCCCAGGTCAAGGGGATGGATGGAGGGATGAACAGAGGGACTTCCTTTTTGTGCGGTCTGCCACGACTACCGACCCGCACTTCCCAGAGCTCGGCTCCGCCTGGGCTATGATAGAAGCCCTTGTAAACTTCGGGAAGAAGCACGCGCAGCGGCTAGACGTTATGGCAGACTGCCTGCGGCGGGCCGAGGAGCCGAGGAGCAGGTGCTCGCAGCGTTCCTGCAGGATGGGGGCGACGTGCAGCAGGTCTACCGGTAGTCAAGGAAGGTGAGCTCACATGTATTGGCTATCTGTGGAAGGGCTTGCTGCGATCTGTAGCCAAACACATATGCGTACTGCAAGTTGGGCTGGGCTGTCCGCTGTGTGCCTCCACCGACCCTGTCGTTGGCAGGAACACTACTCTCGTCGTCCACATGGGATGCTAAAACATGGCACGCCGATAGGGGAACCTGCTATACGGTACTGCGGACGCAGCACCGTAGTCCCGGCGGGGCACATGCATGACTGCCCCCCGCACGGGCACAGCCATGGAACCCGAAATGCAGTGTTGATACAGCTGCACCCAGTCAAGCATGGCATGCCGCCTCCTAGCTGCAGCTTGCCCTCCCCCGTGGCAGGCTATCACCTCAGCTGGACGCATGCCTGAGTGGCGGCCCTGACGCGTTTTGCAGCTGAAAAGGCAAATAGTTGGGGCGTGGACTGCCACAGTGGACTTGATGCGCGTCAACCAGCTGTACAACCAGCTGTGTGGCTGTACGGCAGCAGTGCTCAGAGGTAGGGGAGCAGCTGAGGACGGCTAAGGGGGACGGGGCGACACTTTGCGCTTGCATGCGCTAACAGCGTGGTGTGACGACATAAACACGTCTTGGTTTTTAGTATGGCGCGATGCGGGGCACTGTTGGTGTTTACGGATTGCATCGAAATGGATCGCCTGGTGCATGGCACTTCGGTCAATTTGGGCCTAGCAGGCCATCGGGCAACAGCCCCGGACATCCTCACGGCAACCCACGTCCCGTGCCCTGTCCATCCACACGCCCTCAGGCATGGCGCGCTGGGAGCTGCCTGGGTGCCTGCTGGGTGCGCTGCGGTTGACCGCAAGGCGGCCATGCGGGAGCTAGACGTGAGCAAGGAGCTGCCGGTGCGAGGGCGGAGGGAGGGGTCGGAGCGGGAGGTAGGGTGCTGCTGCTGACGGGCGGGTGCGGAAGCTGGACTAGAGCAGGGAGCTGCTGCTGTGGGGGCGAGGGTTGGACGGGAGCCAGGTGTTGCCTGTGTTGTAAGTGCTGGCGAACGGGCATGGCCAGGAGCAGGGGAGGTGCCCATGTGGGGATGCGGACCGGGCGGGGGCTGGAGCAGGAGGCGGAGCAGGGGGCTCCAGCCGGGAGGCTGGAAGGGCAGGGTTGGAGGCTGGACTGGCGCATGGAGGCGTTGCTGTGAGAGGGGGGGGGCGGACGTGGGCTCCAGCAGGGAGCTGGCCCTGTGAGGCAGGAGAGCGGACGGGGAGGGACTGCTGAGAGCTCCAGCTGTGGGGCCAGACTCGGAGCAGTGGGAGTTGCCAACAATTGCATGGCCAGCAGGCGAGGGGCCAAGGGGGCAGTGTCGGGTGGTGGTGTGGGCCGAGTTCAACGCCTGCAGCCGCTAACGAACACGGCGGCTGAGAGGGCCATGTTGTCGCTTTGAGGGCATGGACGGGCTCGAGAAAGGATCATGGCTCAGCAAGGCGCGGGCGAATTTGACCTCGTAGGTAGACTTGCCGGTGTACCGTATGTGCTTGCATTGGTGATGAGCGGGTAAGCCAGTGCGAATGCTTACATGGACATGGTGGCAAGTGGGGTTGCGCTCGTGCGTTGCGCTTGGTGATGCGAAATCAGGGCTGTCGGCTTAAGGACTGCACACGGCTGCAGTGCTTCTATTACGAGGCAAGTAGGACTGAGCGGTGAGGATGCTGGTGCAAGGCATGCTGATTGATCATGAAAACCTTGGCTGCAGCACTTGGCCGCATAACCAGGGCTTGTCTGACCTCCATGAGAGGCCCCGTCGTTGTACGTTAATCGGCTACAAAGGCGTGCTTGGGGGCACAGGAACGGCGGAGAAACACTTGCAACACGGCATGTCCTAAATTGGGTCGGCCAGTCGCTGTAAGGGGGGCAGCCAAGGGAGCTCCCCTGAGGTAGCCTTGCTGCGTGTACCTCAGCACCGTTACACGGTACGTTGAGGAGCAGGCCCCCTGCTGGGTGGCGCCATTAGGCACGTGTACTGAGCGCTAGCCGCTGCTGTACGACAGGCGGGCCTTCTGCCAGCCAGCCCAGCCGAGCACCAAGCGCCCCCTTTCGTTGGCAGCCCACGGTGGTGACTTCGCGTGCGCTTCCAACTGGATTGCAGGCGCAGATTCAGTCTACACCAGTCCAGTCAGTGGAACCACATGTTCCACCTTCCCAAAGCATGCATGCATCGATGCATGGGCTAACGTTGTCGTTACATCAGTAGCTGGAGACAGGCTCCCCTGGCTGGGGACTACAGATGCAGTTACCAGCCGAAAATGCCGCTGGTTCGACCCCTCCGATGAAGTCAGGAACGCTGCGCTGAGCAGCAGGGCCCCTGCTGAGCGGCGCCATTAGGCACGTGTACGGCAGTTTCTTGCACACTCCCCAATTCCCACGTGTCAGTAAGCCCAGCAAGGAAAATATAAAGACCCCCTCCATCAGATGCTACAACACGTCCAAGACCAAGTTCCGCCTACCACCTCACGGCTGTGTGTTTAGCAGGGTTACAACGCGTACCGGTACGGTAGTGCATACCTGCCGATTGGCCGGCCCATGACCCCCCAGCTTCAGACTGCGATGCCTGGTACATATGCGTGGGAGGTCACGCCTCGCAGATCCCACGCGCAAATAAACGCTTGCTCAATCCATCCCACACACGTCCCCATGCGTGCCGGGCCTAGCTGCTGCCTCCGGTAGCGTCGCGTGCACCAACCAACACGCACCCCCGCAGCTGGACTCACATGACCCACAGTACACGCGTTGCAGCACTATACGCAAGACACAGCACGGTCCCTAAAACCTCTTAAATACCCCCTTGAAGAAGACGAATTCGGACAGCGGCAACTTTGCTGCCAGCTTGAGCCATCAATTGCTAGTACTGCAAGCGTCCACGGTCTCGCTCCCTGGTCAAGTGCACCGCAATCCCTGCACCACCGACACCCTGGATCTCTACGACACACGCCTTTGCATGGCTGGCGAACAAAGCGCTCTACCGTACAGCGTCATTTGAAATACCCGACCGCACCAGCCACTGCCGTACGCCGTATCCAATGCCGGCACAGCCAGTCAGTGCAGAACGGCATCCACAGCACAGCACCAGCAGACAGAGCCAATGCCTTACAGCATGCATGCAATGTCACGGTCGTCCGTGAGTACCTTCCAAGTTCGTACGGCACTGTAACAGGGTGCAGTCGCACGAGCTCTGCTTGCCCTGTTGCTGGAGCAGATGAGGCCGTCACTCCATCGTGACAGCCATCAAGTTGTGTCAAACATTCTGCAAACGGCACGGCTTTCGTTCGGGCGGGCCGGCCGGCGTGCAAGGCCACGGAACGCCCCCAGTGCGCCACCAGGCAAAGCCGAAGCAAGCCGTACAGCATATGTGCCTGGTTACCAGCCGTGGTTTGCAGGCACATGATGATCACACCACCATCCTGCACGTACGCACGTTCTTACGACGAGTCTTAGGGTAGTGGTACACGAGTCCCACCTCATGGCAAGCAATACCCATCCCTGCACGTGTCCCCAAAAAACACACGCCGCTTGCGCTTGCTTTACTATTGCAGTTGGTACCACGCAACTGCATCGCTTCACGCTGCTTGCACAAGGCCCGCACCAACCGCGCGGAGCGCAACGCCTGACAAATGAGACAGCTACTTGAGGTATGCATGCTAGAACCCCCTGCACGCGCCATCCTGCGTTTGCATCATCCTGCGTGCAAGCCACAAGCCCTGGTCGGCGCCTACGTCTCGCCACCGCACACACTTGCAGCAGTCCACGAGACAACGGCCCCGCACCGCCATCACCACAAGAGCAACAACCCTGCTGGGCGCCGCAATGCCCACGGCCTTCCGAAACCCGTCGAAGCAGCTGAAAGCAGGAGAATCATTGGCAAGCATGCCCGGCTTTGAATGCGACCCGAACGCAATCCCGCGTATGCACAACAGTTGAGAATCCCAGTTGCATAGTGTGCCGCCACCCAGCCCGCCCACGCTCTGACCAACACCATTGCCTTGCCCCACAACGCACCCACTTGCCGCTACGCCGCCCCCGCCTGTTTGCCCCACACCCGTGCATAAAGAGCAGGCTGCCGTGCCGGAAACTTGCTTCCTTGCAGGCAGGCCGAGTGCTTGGTAGTGGCCTGCTGCACACGCAGAGCCAACGGCTGACCGCCGCTGGTGAAAAAGCCCCCCTCGTTGCCGCCGTCGGTTTCATCCCCAAGGACCATGACTGCAAACTGGGAACCATGAATCCGCCGCCGAAGCCGCCGCCGCGCCGTCAGCCCCCACCAGAATGCGGCTGGCGTCAGTGCCTGCCGCTGGTGCTGCCAGCCCGTGCCCAGCTGGTGTCAGTGCCTGCCGCTGGTGCTGCCGGAGCGCAGCGGCGCCCGCTCGCCGCTGACCTTAGCCCGCTGGTCGCTGGGGGAGTGGAGGGAGGATACGCGTAAGGGGCAGGCCAGCGGCAGCAACACCGGCAGGTGAGGGAGCAGACGGCTGCAACAGAGTGCAAGAGCGCAGCCCTACATACCGGTACAGCAGCACCATCTCCAAACAGACGGCTGGGGAGAGGAAGCCCGCTGGGGATTGAGAGGCCAGGCGTGCAGGCATGGAGAGGGAGGTGGAGGTGCAGAGCTTTGCGCCTAATACCAAACAACCGACGCCAACCCGGGCAGCAAATGCGCGTCCCGTCCTTGGCCCTGGAGCATTGCACCTATTGACCCAGATCGCCAGGAGATCGATCAGTGTGGGGCGCTTGTTGCCATGGGGCACACAAGCCCGAACGCAGTTCCTGCCATATTGCGTGTTCATTTGTATCATGCCCTTTTCCACAGCCTCGTTCCTTCTACATGCGCCCCTCTGTACCACACGTTCTACCCTCCCACACCTGCCCTTCGAGACCACAAACATTAATCACCCACCTGATACCGAACAGCTCGTCGCTGATCCAAGATAGCGGGTCGTGTGCGGAGCGCGCTGCGGGGAACTTGTGGCGCAGGGGGTCCTCTGTGGCGTAGACGGGCTTGGCCAGAGTGGTGACCTGGTTGGACAGGCCTGGAGGAGGGGAGGGGAGGTGGGTTGTCAGGGCATGTGGGGGGCGGGGTAGGGCGGGGTTGTGAGCTGGTTGGCCAGGTCAGGGGGTTAGGGAGGTGGGTTGTCAGGGCATGTGGTGTTGGTGGGGCGAGGTTCTGGTGCAGGGCGCGAGCGTGGGACGTGCGAGCGCAAGGCTTGATGTGGGTTTCTTGGTAGCAGTGCGCTTAATGGACAGGGCTTTCGTCCGGGTGGCACTGACCGAGTGCAGCTGTGGATTAAACGTGTGCGACTTCCACTGCGAGCTGCTGCCGCGCAGTGCCTGCTCAGGCCGCACCTGGCGTGAAGGGATTGACGCCCATGCCCGTGGCAAAGGGCCCGTGTAGGTGCTCGTTGTAGTAGAGACCGAACAGTGATTGTGGTTTGTACAGCACCAGGGCGCCTGCGCTTGGCGTGAGCGTGGGCTGCTGCTGCGGGTACGGCTGCCAAGGGTGCTGCTGCACCGGTGGGGACGTTGCACCGGGAGACGAAGGCGTAGAGGCGCCCCAACCGGCGTAGCTCGCATGTATTTGCGTTGCGCCAGACATGGAGTATCCGGGGCTGTGGAATGGGTTGTTGTGGTGATGGAAAGCTGCCACCGTTGGCGCCATGTCGCCGGTTCGCTGCTGCGCCAAAAATGTCCACACCGGGAAGGCCAAAAGGTTGTAGGAGAGTGTGTCCTGTATAACAATGGTAGAATGTGGAGCTGTTAATGTCTTGGAGAGGAAGGAAAGTGGATTCGCGAGAAGGTAACTGCCGTCGAGTTGAAAGGACGTGACTTGCGACAGGACCGGCCCTGGGCGAGCGCACATCGCGTTTTTATATTACAGTAATGCATCTTGCTTAGCATGCCGATTTTGGATGCAATGAAGACAGCGCTCAATGTCGCGCACTACTGTGTTCTCTGTGTCCTACAGCGCGGGTGGAACCGCGGTTCCTCATACGGATACACCCTGGCCACACACCTGCAATCCACATTAGAATAGACTTACCTCTGGGAGTATGCGTTAGGTCCGCGTTGGCCGGGCCGAGGAGTGAGGTAGGTAGAACCACAGAGCGACTCTCTTGTGTGGCAGTGCAAGGGCAAATTGACGCGTATACCTATGTTGTTTTACTAAAAGAAGGCGTTAACCACTCGAGGCAAGACCACGCAAGGCTGGAAAGTAGGACGGTTGCTGAGTTTTGCGGGCTTTTACGGCCGATGCAAGACCTTCAACCTTCAACCACCTTCCGCAGAGTTGCACTGCGGAAACTATTTGCGGGTTGGAATTTGGTGCCTGGAAGTATTCCTACAAAAGTGTTAAGAAATGTACTGCTGGCTGTTGGGCCTGCGCAGGGGCCTAGGCCAGCCGTTGCGCCATGCCACCGGACGCATCGACAACGGCTGGCCGAGGTCTGACGTGTTTTGCCGCTTGCGGCCGGGCCCTTAGAGCCTGACTATCTTACTGCTAAATGCAGTGCTACGCGTAAACGGTGGGCAATCCACTCCGCTGCAGTTGACCAGCGAGTTGACCTCACTGACCATTCTTTCATGGGACTCCTTCCACCTTCCTAAATCCCTGGCGGCTCCTAACCCTACGGTATGCTGCAGGGCCTCACTGTCCCCTGCAGGGCCCCAGACCACCGCCATGTCTTGCACGCCACGGACCTCCCTGACCTCCTTCTACACCCAAGGCGGCCCGCAGATACTGTACGTCGTACCGAGGTCTGACGTGTGACGTCTTTCGCCGAACGCAGCCAGGCCCTTGGCGCCTGACCATCTTACCGTTGCATGCGATGCAATGCGCACACAGGCAACCGGCAAGTCACTTTGAGCTGCTCCGAGGTGCCTGCGGCACGACCTGCGGTACAGCTGAACCACATGTTGACGGCTGTTGACCTCTCCCCTGCTGTGACCATGCTTCCCAGTGGCTTCGTCCTGAACACCGCCCTGGCGCAACTGCTACTAGTACTTGAGTTCCCCCCTACGTAACCGCCCTTGCCACTGCAACTGTCTAATCCCTGGCGGCTCCTGACCCAATGCTGCAGGGCCCCAGTCGCCCTTACCGTCCCCTGCAAGGCCCTGGGCCACCACCATGCCTTGCATGCCACGGACCTCCCTCTACACCCAAGGCGATCCGGAGTACTGCGCATTTGCAAAATAACTAAGTCTAAACACCCATGCATTACCCAAAACACCAACATCACACAAAAACTACTAACCCATTTCATGTACTGCGGGCCAACACCCATGCAAAACCTGGCATGTGCGTGCAAACCCCCTGTACCCGGCGTCCGTTTGCTTGTACGCATGGACGCTACGGCGCGACCAATACCCGAGCACCCCAGTAGCTGTACCGCCATTGCCTACCCACAGCTGTACCTCCATTGCTTACCCACAGCCCACCCTTGCCCACCCAGAGTCGTGCATCCTGCCCCTCTTATGCTCCACCGCCGGCCCCCTGGCGCCTGCCATCCGGGTAGCACTCAAAGCTCCCATCCCTTTCCAGTCCCTTGGCGCCACCTCTGCCCTCCTTCGCCCTTAGGGCCCCCCGGTGACAGCCCCCTCCGTGGGTTCCGCCGCTCTCCCGCCCGACGCCAGTGCGACCAGGCCACCAACAGCGTGCCGGCGTAACGCCACGGTTGGTCCAGGGGACCCAGCGGACCAGCGGACCAGGGCGCATCCGCTTGCAGCCCGAGCATCAATCTACAGGTTGCACCGGGTGGGCTGGTGGGACGCCAGCGGCGGGTCCGCGGCTCCGGCACCTGTGTGCAATCAGGCTAGCACACAGCGCAGGATCAACATACCGTACGTACCTTTCAGAAAATGACGGTTGTGAAATACTGCAACAGCATCACCACTCTCAAGTCAACATTGAGCTCAGTGGCACCAGCGTCAGCTAGAACAACCCCTGCCGCCATGCGCAACAGCCGGCGGTCCGTACCGACCGAAGACACCCCACCGCTGACGCACGCAGTCCTTGCGGTGTCCCCCGACCCACACAAAGCCGTCCACCCACCCACCCACCTCTCATGCACAGCCCTGCGGTGCAGGTGGGGGCAGCTGCCTTGGCGCCTGGCAGCGGTGGTGCCACTGCTCCTGGAACGCCTCCCACAGCCGTGCCACAGCCTGCAGCTGCCCCCGCAGCGCCTCGCCGCCGAGCACGGGCGACAGCTGCAGCGCCTGCAGCAGCACGCATTCTAAAATAGCACATGAGCCACGCTTGGCGACATTGCAACAGGGGTCATGGGGTGGGAAACCGTGCGCGGGCGACAGCTGCAGTGCCTGCGACGAGACGCGTTGCAGGATGGCAAGGTAGAAATGCTGTGCGACAGTGGGACAGGGAGGCCCGTCCGCCGTCCGCATCTGGGCACGAATATGGCGTCTCATGGCTTCGCCGCCGCGTACACGCCGCAGCATTGGTGCCCCAAGGTGGAGGTGGTGGTGGCCCCAGCAGGATGCAACGCGGCTGTGCCGTACAGGCTGCAGAATGAGACCGCATTCCAAGAATGGTACGTGCTCTGCCCCGTGTGGCAGGCTAGTCGGACTTGCTCCGATGGAAGCCGGTGTGCCAGGGCCTGCCTACTCGCAGTGAACCGCTCGCACCAGGGGAGGTGCCCCGCATGCCGCTGCACCCGCACGCTGTACCGGCAGGTCCCCCACCGGCCCCTGCTACTCAGCTGATTCTCGCACCAAGGGAGCCCCCCTGCCTGCCGCTGCACCCGCTGCACGCCGCGCAGCCGCACCGGCACGCCCCACCCCTGCCCTCCACCACGTACAAGGTGCAGCATGAACCCACACTCCGTGCGTAAACGTCCCTTAACAGCACCAGCAGGCTAGAGCGGCACGCCCCACCCCTGCCCTCCACCACGTACAGGGTGCAGCATGAACCCACACTCCGTGCGTAAATGTCCCTTAACAGCACCAGCAGGCTAGAGCGGCACGCCCCACCCCTGCCCTCCACCACGTACAGGGTGCATGGTGCAAGTTGAACCAACCCCCCAGCATTTTGTAAACGCCCGTTCATAGCACCAGCACTCCAGCAGGCTGTATTGTAGCGGCAGGCCCCGCCCCTGCCTGCCCTACACCAGCCCCGCCGTACCTTGCGCACGTACTGCTCCAGCTCACAGCCCGCGTCGAGCAGGCTGCCGTACGGCAAGCCCACCGCCCTCACGCCGCCAAGGCGTGGCCCCATTGCCGCCGCCACCTCGCCGACCGCCTCCGCCGTCGGCCCTTCGCCGCGCCAACCCAGCAGCACGCCGCAGCCCCCCGGGAGCACCAGGTACTCATAACCCACTGCCCCGCTGCCGCCCCCGCCACTGCAGTCGTAACACCGCACCAGCTCCATGAGAGCACCCTCCAGCGCCGATGCGGCCCCTGGCGCGGCCTGCTGTGCCGCCAGGGCGCACACGCCCGGGCCATGCAGCAGCACCACACCCGCTCCACTGCCCGCTCCGCTGCCCGCCCCGCCGCCCGCTCCGCTGCCTGCTCCGCTGCCACTGGCTCCCCCACATCCGGCTCCCTGCCAGTCCTCCGTCCCCTGCCCGCCGCTGGTCCTCACGCCGCCACCCGTGCACTGCGCCTCAGCCGCAGCCTGCCCCACCGCCTGCTCCTCCATCAACCCCACCGCCCGTGCCACCAGCTCCTCCAACGTCCCCACGGTGCCCCACGCCGCCCGCACGCCCTCCTCATGCTGCTGCTGCTGCTGCCCCGCACCCAGCAGTGTAGCATCGGCCCCGCCAGCACTGCGCCCCGGTGCAGCGCGCTCCACCACACCCCTGCCGGTGTCGACGTCCTCCTCATGCTGCGCCCCCGCATCCCGCGCTGCGCCACCGCCGGCGCTGCCCCCCAAGGCACCCTCCTCCACACCGCCCGTTCTGGCGGTGACGCCGGCCGTGTCGCTGGCCGTGGTGCAACCGCCAGGCTGCAGCTGCGGCGCCACGACCCGCAGCCGTACACACACCTGGCGCAGGCTACGGGGGCTGGGCGTGGCCTGCAGCACCAGGGCCACCTCGTGCACCTCCACCGCCGCCAGCTGCGGCCACAGCACGTCCACGTCACAGGCGTCAACACCCAGAATGCCGACCTGCAGGCGCGAGGCAGCACACGCACGAGGCAGCATGCCAGTCACCTTGGCTGTTCCCGGGCATGTGGCCGGTCTGTCCTCGGGCCAACTACGCGGAATTCAAGTTTCCGCATTGTCAGCCGCTGCACGTTGCCTATTGCGGACATGCAGGCGGGCGGCACACGGACAGCGTGTCACAGGTCTTGCCTGTACCTGTATGGTGTACCCTAAATCCAGCATCCTGCACCACTACCCAGGGACCGCGCGCCCGTTGACCACTTCCGTACCCGGTTCGTATAGTCCGAACCTGGCCTTCTAGCTCCGTATCCAAAACTTGCGTTCTGGCCCGCTATGTGTTGGCCGACCAGCAGGCGCGCGATTGCGGTACGCTACCGTGTGCTAAAGCCCGCATCCGCTGCACATAGTGGCACATTGTATGGCGCCCCCGCAGGAGCGAGGCGAGCGCCAGCATGTGCGGCAAAAGCTTTGCACGGACGCCACGCCATGCATGCTTCCTGCACCTGGGTCATGTATCCCCAAAGCCGCATACTGCACCGCTACACACGGTGTGGTGTCGACCTGCAGGCGGGAGGCGAGCGCCAGCATGTAGCCCAGCAGCGGCGCCTCGTCCGACATCACGCTCAGGCTGGGCAGGCGCACGGTGAGGTGCCCGCGGGCTGCAGGAGGGCAGCCGCGCAGCCAGACGCCAAAGGCGTGCACGGGCCCCAACGCGTACCTGCAGTAGGACTCGTGGACCTCCAGGTCCCGCGTGACCTGTACGACACACAGCGTGCGATGCGGGTGTGAGAGGCTTGGCGGCAGCTGGCGGTGGTGCAGGACACCAGTCGCGCTCCACGCGTGCTCAGTGCAAAAGGGTGGTGCGAGGTGCGCGGCGGCGCCCCGCTTGCCAGCCCCCTGACGCCTGACACCGTGACGCGGATTCTAAAATCTACGCGTGCCCGAGGCAAGGTGGTGCGATCGACACCGCCCAGTCTCAACTCCTTTGAGGGCAGCAGCTTCATGCTCATGGGGTCTGTAGCCCTCTCGTGCACTACACTTTCAAGGCGTACAAAATACTTCACCAAGCCACACTGCGCCTTTACCTAAGCCACGTGCGAGCCGCCACCACAGGCAACACCCGTCACAGGCCCCGGCGCCCTGGCGCCCTGCCCCTGCCCCTGCCCCTCAACTGCACCGATGCACACGCGCATCCAAGGAGTCCAGTAGGCTGCCCCATCCCTGCCCCCGCCCCACCTTCACCCGCACACAAGCCATCCGCCCACGCCGCTCCTCGCGGCCCCTGCCCCCTGGACCCTCCGTGAGCGAGGGAGTGTTCCCACGGGTGTGGAGTGTTGGAGTGGTGTGGAGTACTCCTGTGCTTCCCTTGCGCCGTACAGGGTTGCCGTACTGGGTTTCCGTACAGGGTTTCCTCGAGTTTCACGCGTACCCCCGGACCCTCGCCCCACCTGGCCGCGCTCGTCCCGGCCGGTCTTGAACAAGGCGCGGGCCTCCCCCCACACGCACACGCTGTCCAGGGTGTACGGCAGGACGCCCACCGCCGCCTCCACGTCCGTGTGCGCCCAGCCGCACCGCCCCAGCAGAGACACGTGGCGGACCGACGCGGCGGCCGCGCGGCGCAGGGCGGCGGCGGCGGCGGGCGGCACGTGATGGTGCGGCCAGCTGGCGCTCTTGTACACGTGCAGGCGGCGCAGAGCCTGTGCATAATGGTGGGTGTCGGAATAAAAGCATCTTAGCAGTAAGGAGCACAGGGGTTGCATGCGGCTAGCTGGCGCGATTGAACACGTGGCAGCGGCGCCGCACCTGCACGTGTGCGTGTCGGTGTGGGATGAACAACAACTATTGTCATTGCATTCCAAGAGCGTCGTGACCACCGCCAGGGCTCCTTCCACGCTTCCACGTCTGGCGCGTTCTGCCCGCCCCATAGCTGGTCCCAGGCAGGATGCACCACGCAAGAGCCAACCGGGATGCACCACGCAAGAGCCAAGGCAAGGTGGTGCGTGGTGCATCCCCGCTTGCCAGGCCCCTGACGCCTTACACGGGTTCCTCGCGTTGCATGCGTACCCAGGGCAAAGGCGGTGCGTGGTGCATCCCTGCGTGCCAGCTCCCGCGCTCGTGCCCACACACTGGTCTGGTGACCTAGTCCTCGTTCAGGGCTGCGCTTCTGTTTCCCCCGCAACAGCATCACTACCCACCCAGCCCCGGCAGCAACTCCACGGACAGCATTAGCTCCCCCAGCCCTAGCACACCCAGGCCCGTTACCACCAGGCAGCGGCCCCCCCCCCGTTGACTGTTAATACACCCACCTGGTGCGCCTCAATGCCCGGCAGCAGCTCCACCGCCAGCGTCAGCTCCCCCAGGCCCAGCACACCCAGGGCCGCGTGGCCCCGTGCTGCATCCTGGGGGGTGCTGGTCACCCTGGGGAAGCACGCGTTGCCCAGGTGGACGTGCAGGTGGTGGTAATGGTAGTGTTGGGGGAGGGGGAGGGCGCTGCAGGCCGCGGAGCTGCCTGTGCAGGAGGCGGTGTTGCAGCAATCCGCTGATGGCAGGTCCATGCGGGAGGGCCCCGCGTTTGAGCCACTGGCACATGCGTTGGTGGACCCATGGGCGCGGAAGCCTCCGCTGGTACCCTCACTGGTCCCGTCGTTCACTGTGGGCCGTCCGGGGGTGTTGTGGGGGCGTGATGCTGCTGCTGAGGCAGCGGCGTCGTGCTGCCCGTGGCTGCTGGTCGCAGGGTGTGTCCCGGGTCCAGCGCCTGCGTCGTCGCGCCCCTCTGTAGAAAAGACTGCACTCAGCTGCTCGCACAGGGCACTGAAGGACGTGAGGTGCCCTATCAAGGCGAGGCTGTGGAGGCGGTGGAGGGACTCCATGGGCTGCCCCTGCAGCGGCTCCAGGAGCAGCGAGGGAGGGTACGCGTAGGTGTTCGACAGGAAACGCACTTGCGGTTGTTCCCACTCCGGGTGCCAGCTGTAGTTGGGTGCAAGGCCTCTCCACCTTGCGCCGATGCTAAGGGTCAGGCTCTTTAGGTTTGGGAAGCCGGCAAGGCATGGAGCTGGGCCCTGGTCGGTATCAGGCAGCACGTTGAGGCGCAGCCTCTGAAGGCCATCGTCGACTGCCCTGTGAAGCGCCTTGCAGGCCAAACGAGCAGCGGCGAGGGTGCACTGCGCCTGTTTGTCGCAGCCTGCTGACAGGGCGTCGACCAGCCTGATGCGCGCTTCGATGGGCAGCTGTCGCAAGACGTGCTCCAAGTCGCTGTTGCCGCAACTGGGACTGGACTGTGACCCATTTGCGACTACAGCTTTGCTGCCTGAAGGGGCCGCCTGGCTGTATGTTGTCGGGGCAACGCTTTCGAGCTGCCGCTGCACGCTAGTCCAGTGTCTCGCGAAATTGAAGTGCCTCGACCCAGGTTTGACCCTAGCCATCTTTGTGCCGATCGAGCTTGCTCGAGCGGTCACCTAATGTCTGCGAGACAGTTGACTAGTGAGCTATTTTGTATCAGGCCGTTATGTTGCCACTATGGCTGTGCTGACTGTGCTTGCCACATGAAGAGGAGTATCCATAATACATAAGGCTTAGACAAGCTTGTGCTTTCCATTCCTTTTTACGTTCCGTTCCGCGGCTTTGCCAGGGTGTGCTGATCGCGGGGCCCCCTGGCCACAACTGCCTCCGCTCCCTCCCTCCCAGAGCCCTAGGTGTACACGTCCCCAAACGACCCTTGCTCTCCTCCCCTTCAGCTGCTACTCAAGCAAGCTGCCTGGTGCTTCGCGGCGGCGGTGGCAGCATTGCTCCTTGTGTAGTTGTGTTCTTGAAATGCCCCCCACAGCCACCGCCTGCAGCTGCTCCCTCAGCGCCTCGACGCCGCGCACGGGGGACAGCTGCAGCGCCTGCAGCAGTACGAGTTGCAGCATCGCGTTACATTGCAACGGTAGGTGCGGCTGGAGCCATGCGTAGCCAGCCAGCAGGGGTGAGGACCGACATGTGGTGCGACCGACTCCGAGAATCGTACCGTATGTCCTCAGCCCTGTTGTGGTCACGCCACCGCAGCGGGCTCAGGTTTAGGGGTGTCTCCTACTTAGGTTTACAGGTAAAGAAGCCGGGAGGGACAGGTCAGCGGGAACCAAAGGTCCAACCAGCACAGGTACGCACCACGTCCACACAAAAAAACGTCCAGGGGAGGTCTCCCTGATCAAGACCGCTAACACCCCAATCCCGAGTACAGACAAGTTGAGGGCGAAGTGCCTTCGTACGAAGGGGGGCCACGCAGGCAGTACCGCTCAAAACACTACCGTACTTGTTGGAGTACTGAACGAAGCGGGTGGCGAAGCACGGCCAGTTACAGTTACAGACCCCAGCCAAGGGGGGGACCGTACGGAGAGCGAGCCAAGGGGCCATAAGGACGAGTGTGCGGGGGGGGCGGGGCTTATTCACTACGTACTACCCACACGCCTCAAACAGCCTCAAAGCCGGCCGAGCACGCCGCTGCTGGAGGACACGATACAATGCCTTTGACGCCATGCCTCGTCCAGGAATGAAGCAAGGGCCATGGGGGCTTGGGGGGTGCCTCCATCATAATCGAATGCATGCCCCGCCCCGTGTGGGTTGAGGTGGAGTTCGTTGCTCGCGGCACCAGGGGCACGGCACACGCCCCAATGCTGGTGACCCCCATCATGCGTATGGGGCCCCATCATCAAGCAAGCAGGTTAGTTGGGGAGGAGCAAGGGTGACATCAGCACAGGGAGACACGCCGTGCAGCGAGGGTGGCAGAAGTTCACGTGGTATTGTCACGCGCGTCCAGGGACGTCGTCCCTGCGAGCTCCAGGGGGGTAAGCCACCCGCAAAACCACATCACCACGAGCGCAAATGTATATGCGAGATGATTCGCACGCCCCAAATGTTGGTCTCAAGGTACTCAACCATTTGACGCGCTTGCGTGCCATGGCTTTCAGGAGGCCTTCCCAGCAGCTGCATGACTCATGCCTTGGGTTTGGGTGTTTGGCTGCGCTGCCTTCACTCTCTGCACGCAGGGAGAAGGAGCAGGAAGGAGTAGCCATTGGTGACATCAAAAGCGTCGACGTCTGCCCCTACAACCCCGACCTTCGCTTTGCCATCACCCTCTTGGCGGTGAAGTGCATCTGCGCGCCGCACATGCCCCCTGCGCCACCCACCCCATCACCGCCCAGGCTTCAACCGTCCAACCCACCGCCCACCGTTCCGCCGACCAACCCACAGCCCGCCATTCCACCGTCAGGCCTCTTCTGCAGGATCACCAAAGATTCGGGGCCAGCAGCTCCCGTGGATCCTGGCGTCCCCGGCTCCACGTACAGCTTTGTGGACGACGCCACCATGACAGAGGTATCCGTCGTGCCGTACATCTTCCAGGACCAGAACATCAAGTTTAACGTGGACTTCCTGTCCTCAACCGCACAGTTCTTTGTGATCGCCAGAGACATTTCCTACAACAACGGCACAGCGTACTTTGAGGAATGGCAGAGATCCCTGTGCGCCTCCACAGCCGACCCCTTCGCCCAAAGGCAACCAAAGGAGATGGACAGCAGTCGCTCCCTTGTCGTCAGCCTGGACGACATTGAAGGTCTTCAGCCTTGTGGGCTGCAGCCGACTAAGCGGTTCATCGCTCTGGCCGTTGCTGTGTTGTTGGTAAGAGTCGCGCGCATTGGTGGCGGCCAATCGCAAGATGCCATGCGCCGTGTCTTAGAAGGGCCTCGGTGTGTGTGGAGGCATGCCCCTGGCAGGGCACGCATGGCTCAAGTAGTGGTAGCGTATTGACACCTGTGACTCCTTCCCTTTGGTTACACCGGTACCTGGCCCCGTGCTGCTGCGCTCTCCATTGCCCGTGGCACTGTGTACAATCGCGCTCTATACCGTACCTTATCGCACCGCATGCATATCGTACGTGTGAGGGGTGGCCCTGAACGCGTGTGGTCATGAGGCTGTGCAGGAACTTCACTGGCGCGCAGTTGCTGAGCCACATGCGCTCCTGGTGCTAACACCGAGTGCTGAAGTGCTCCGCCAACTGCTTCCGCCCGCCATGCAGGACTCGGACTTGTCCTACTTTGGTGACGAAGAGCTCAAGAGCGTGGACCTGTGCCCGCGGTACGGCTACACCAACGTGCCGTACAAGTTTGCGGCGGTGCTCCTGTCGTACCAGTGCTCCTGCCCTCCACCGCCACCGTCGCCGCCAACCAGGCCCCCGCTGGCCCCCCTCCTGTACGTGCCTGGCGGCTGTGCCGCCGTCAAGGCATCGGGGTTTCAAAGACGATTCGCTGAGCGCATACAGCCTGAACCTCACCATGCCCCAGCTCGGCAGCGCCAGCTTGAGCATCAGCGTCAACACACTGCGCATCACTGTGCCCGTCAGCGGGGCGTGGCAGTTTGCGGCCACGGCAGCCGACGTCACCCGCGCGGACGGGTCCTCGGGCCTGAAGGACTGGATAGCAGAAGTGTGTCGTACCAACGGCACGAACCTTCCGCAGCCGTTCAGTGCGCGTGATGCGTCCGGCTCCGGCTCCAGCGTCACCCTCACCTTCACGCTTGGGGACCTGGCGGTCACCAGCTGCAATGGGCCGGAGCTCAAGTACGTTGCTGTGGTCATTCAACTGTCACCGCGGCAGCAGGTGAGCACCAGTTGCAGTGTGCGTTGTGCGCGTACATGTACGGAATGCGGACCTTCTCCTGCCGGACATGAGTGGAGTACGATCTGCGGTCCAAGTTACGGTGGTATTGTCATTGCATGTGGTGGTGTCACGCGCGTCCCTGGACGTCCATGGGAGCCAGAAAAAAAAGAAAGGATGCCAGCCGCCGGCAAAACCACATCATCACAGGCGCCAACGTACATGCGAGAAGATTCTCATGCCTCACATGCTAGTCTGGAGGCGCACAACGACTTGACGGTGTTTGTACACCATGACTTCAAGGCCGCGGTGTCCGGCAGGAGTCTCTCCCAGCTGCATGACTGACGCACGCCCTGGGTTTTGGTGTTGGCCTGCACTGCCTTTTCTCCCTGTGCGCAGGGAGGTGGGGTAGCCATTGGTGACATCAAGAGCTTCGACGTCTGCCCCTACAACCCCGACCTTCGCTTTGCCATCACCCTCTTGGCGGTGAAGTGCATCTGCGCGCCACACATGCCCCCTGCGCCACCCAGCCCACCACCGCCCACCGTTCTGGAGCCCCAAAGCCCAATGCTCCCAAGCCCCCCTGTGCCGCTCGGACCACGGACTGCCGACCTACCACCACCCGGCCCTCGCACTGCGGACCTACTGCCACCGGGCCCTCGCACTGCGGACCTACTGCCACCGG
>QAXN01000366.1:0-42110 GCA_004335795.1 Chlamydomonas sp. 3222
CGGGTCGTCAGACATTGCCAGCCACACGGGCTGGGTACGGGTCGTCAGACATTGCCAACCACACGGGCTGGGTACGGGTCGTCAGACATTGCCAGCCACACGGGCTGGGTACACATCACATCACACCACCCACGCCATGACCTCCTCCTGGACTGTCACCGTCTCCTGCCCTGCACCTCCTCTGGCTGCATCTGCCCCGTTCTCCTCCCCCCACCCCCCCACCGCCGTGCGGTACACCACTCCCGGCTGTAGGCTGCACAGCAGAGCCAGCTGCGGCCCCTCGGGCCCCACAGCCCCGCCTGATCCATCACCGTCCCCGCTCTGCCGGCCGCCAGTGCCCGTCCCCTCTTCACAGCCCCCGTCCCCGCCGCAGTTGCTGCAACCGTTACTGCTACTGCCTGCGCTGCCTCCGCCCACCCTATACCGCCGCACAGGCTTGTGCAGCGCCGGCCGGAGCACGTGTAGCTGCCTCTCCCGCCCCCTGGCCGTCAGCCCCGGCGGCTGCGACACGTGCAGCCGCAGCAGGGGGTGCGCCGCCTCCACGTGTAGGCCCAGGCGCAGCGCGCGCAGGGACAGCAGCCGCAGCTGGGGACTGGCCAGCAGCTGCCCCTCCAGCACCTTGCTACCACCAGACCTGCTGCTAAGCCGAGCGCACAGCAGGCGGTGCGCCCTGACCGCCCCGTCCAGTACGTACGTCACTGCGGACACAGGACCTTCCCGGCGCGCCCGAGCGACTGGCAGTAGTCCAGGTACAACCTGATCTCCCAGCTCCACCGTGGGCCCTGGTACAAGTGCCAGCTCCAGCTCCACCTCCATGTGGGTCACGGCGTCGTACCAGTGGCGTGCCGTACAATGCCGTAGCAGGGCCAGGCTGTTGTACGCTGCAGGGCCGTGGAGGCGCTCGTCCAGGACCAGTCTCTCGTGCAGGTAGCGCTGCGTGTCGCTCCACACGTGGTGGTGCAGCAACCACAGCAGCGCATGGGTTAGGAGCGCGGCTGGCCCCGGGGCCAGTGGGTCGGCCTCGGACCTGGCAGACCAAGCACTGCCGCTGTTGTCGCTCTGTGCATAACCATTGCCGTTGCCGTCGCAGTGGCTGCTGCTGGCTGCTGCTGTTGCTGCCGTATGGAAGGGCCTTGCCAGCTGCCGCGCCAGCAGCGCCAGCGGCTCGCAGGTGTCTGGCTGCTGCAGCAGGTGCGTCGCCTGGGAGGGGTGGGGCAGTGCCGGGTGCACAGTGGAGAGCAGTGGATGCGGTGCGGGATGCAGGCAATACAAGCCTGACATAGGTACAGGCAAGTGCGATTAGGAGACAGGGTGTGGCAATGCAAGTCGAGCAGGTGCCCGGTGTCAGGTGCCGGGTGCACGGGAGTGTGGGTGAGCGGACAGAGCAGGACTGGCATGGCATAGCAAAAGTAGTGTGAGCTTCAAGACAGAATGCGGGTCCACGCTATGTGCGGAACATCTTGTAAAGCCCACAGGCACGTGTCGAGAATCAAGAATTGACGCACGTCAGTGCGCCTGCGCAAAGGCGGCCGAGCTTGACTACGCACACACAGCTCACCGTCTCGAGCACCTGCTCCCCGAAGGCCCGTACTGCGTACGCCAGCTCCCCCGCCTCGAACCCCAGCTCTGGGTCCCGGCCAGGCAGCAGCAGAGCGGGGTCGTTGCGCAGCACAGGCGGTAGGGCGCAAGGTGGCGAGGTCAGCTGCAGGTGCGGTTGGTGCATGGCGAGCGCCGGGTGGTGCTGATGGGCGCCTGCCGCCACAACCGCGGCACCGTGGGTGCGGTGCGCCGCCTCATCGCCTGCCCAAGGGCACAGTGCGTGAGGTGCAGGGCCCCTCGCGGCGGGTAGTGGAGACGCTGCTGCGCCCGCGGCAGCGTGTGAGTCGGACCACCCGGCCGCCGCTCCTGCTCCTGTTGCCTGCAGCAGCCGCACTACTGCCCTAGCTTCCTCCAGCTGCTCCAGCGCCATGTCCCTGTCAAAGAGGAGGTCATCCTTCTCCTTCTCCTGCAAGGGCAGGGTCGGGGCCGGTGCAAGTGAACGAACATGAGTATACGGTAAGCGAGCACGACGCCAAACGCGCGTTGCGGAAGGTGATACGACGCATCCAGCCGGTGAGTTCCAAAGCAAACTTTATTCCGACTGCAGCCACCATTGGTGCCCAGACAAACAGCTCAGTCTATTTCGGACTATCGCCATCCCCACCATGCTGTATCCCATTTACACCTGTGCGCTCAACCAGTGCCAGCACTGGCCGCAAAGCCCCGTGCGTCCCCGCCCGCCCTCTTGGCAGCGCACAGGCCCCACCAGTCGGCTGTTCTTGTCCTTGAGGCACTCCACGTCACGCTCCAGCTCCCGCCGCGCCACCAGCTGAGCGGACACGCGCGCCTCCGCCTCCCGCAGCCGCCGCTCCTGCTCCCCCACCGCCTCCCTCCGCCGCACCAGCTCCACCTCACGCTCCGCCAGCTGCTGGCTTTGCCCCTCCACCCACTGCGCTACAGGCTGCACATGTTCCCACTGCTCATGCAGCTGCTGCTGCGGCTGCACGGCCAGCTGCCACCGCTGCCCTTGAACGTCGTACGGCTGCGCCTGATGCACGCGGCGCCGCTGCTTTCGCCGCCGCGGCTGCCCGGGGCTCGGCAGGCTTGTCCCGAGCACAATCGGACCCTCCTACGGGTGACACGGGTACAGGTAAAAGGAGCTTGCACCACCTAATGTCGCTGCCTAAGTGACCGGTACATGTCAAGTCCTCCAGCCGTCGTCCTTCAGGCTTAACCCAATGCCCCTGCAGTGACAAACTGTGCTATGCCTTCCGGCCAGTACAGTCCTACGGTTCTCTACGTCCATGCTGGCGCATACCTTCGCCGGTTTAGCTGCCGCGGGGTCCTGCACCGCCGCCATCGGAGCCTGCACAGCCTCCGACACGGGCTGCGCAAGGTGCACCGTGGCTGTAAAGCCCTGGCCACGTGTCGCGTCGTCCAGCAGCACGCCCTCAGGCGCACCAACCTCCTCCTCCAGCGCAGGTGCCTCCGGCCCCGGCGCAACGTAGCGCGTGCCACCGTAAGACTCCGCTGCGCCTACGGCGCTCTGGCGCGCCTGGACGAAGGCCGGGTCGGTAACAACCAGCAGCTGCGACGCAGCTGCTCGGGATCGAGACGCTGTCACATCTGCTGCCGTTGGTGCTGCTGCTCCTGCTGACGCCTCTGGAGGCAGTAGACCTGGTTGCATGGGTACGCTGTGGCCTGATGTGTCCGCCTCAGGGATTGAGGCTGAGTGCTCGTCGGACGCGGAGTGCAGCTGCGTGGGAACGACTGCCGCCTCCACCACTGCAGGCGGAGCGAAGGCCGTGCTGCTGCTGGTGCCGCTGCTGTTGTCCGAGCGGCAGCTTGTTGTGCTGCTGATGTCTGCACAGCTGCTCACGTCGCCAGGTTGAGCATGATACAGCAAGTGCTGTTCCTGCGTTGCTGTTGAGCAAGGCAGCGGCCCACTGCCGTTGCCGTTGTCGCGCACAGCGGTCTGCGGTGCTGCACGGTGCGCAGCTGTGCCCGCACACGCCGAGCCACCGGTCGCCCCATTCCGCGTGTGCGCCGCAAGGCTGCTGTCCGCATTCAGGACCCCTGCTTGCCGCTGGCCATCAGCGCTGGACAAGACGTCTCGCACAGGTGCCACCCCACACCCGTTCCCGGACACCACCACTGCTGCTGCCGCCGCGCTGCCAGTCTCTGGCAGTGCCAGGATGGAGCCGCCACGCAACGCGTCCCGTCCCAAGCTGTCACGAACTGAGGCACCCTGGTCGACCCCGCTTCCATTGCCGGCACAACCCACGAGAAGGCCACCAGCGCCCGCCTGCTCCTGCTGCTGCGGCCGTTGTCGTTGGGACTGCGGGTGTGCATGCTGATCGCCTGCAGGCCCCGTAGGACGCTCAACAGCCTCCTCCTCCGAGCGGCTCTGATTCGGGGGCCATCGCGGCTGCGGTGCCAGAGCGGTGTGGTGAAGCGGTAACACTGGCCTAACCGTTCGCGTCATGTGCGGCCGGGCCTGCCCGTGTCCTAGCTTGCTGGGCTGGCCAGGCACTGCTGGGCGCCGAGCTGCAACCAAGGGGCAGCACACCGGCGCTGACGCATGTAATGGATATCGTATATTGTGGAAAGTCATGGCTGCACAGCAGCTTGGTGACAGGCAAGCGTCGGTTCAGTGGTTTCGGCCTTCAGCGATAGTCGGCTGCTAGGGTTTGACGATTCTGAAGGCCAACATACGGTGCCATGCAGATGGTTTAGCAAAGGATCATGTTTCACAAGACGAGCCGACATGGCGGGAGTAAGAGCGATGAGGTAATGGCCGCGACCCATGGGTCATTCCGTGCCGCGCACGGAAGCCTTTTCGGAACCGCAAGTCGGGCTTCTGGCACAGATGCACCTGCAGCCTTGCACCCACGTAACAATCTGCACTTACCTTGTATATGCCAGTGTCAACAATGCTCCAAACCAGGCCGGTGCTCTCCAGTGCCTGCGGCCCCCGGGCCGCAGCTAAGACGAGCGCGACATGCCCCGCCATGCCCCGCCGCGGCTCTGCCGCCACCAGCGCACTACGTTTTGAAGCCAGTGGCACTGCGAAGCGGTCTTTCAGTGGGCTAAGCCGCTGCCCCGCCCGCCCTGACCTTTCGCCGGTCCGCCGCTCTCCCTGCGCTGCCGCCTCCTCTCGCCCCAGCGTGACCGCCTCCGAGCTGCCCCCGCCCGCACCCTCGCCGCCCGCACCCTCCCCCGAGCTGTTTGTGGGCGTAGACTTCGGCACCTCAGAGTCGGGGTTCGCCTACGTGCGGCCCGGGGAGGAGGCCGGCGTCAGGCTCCACCAAAACTGGCCCAAGCAGCCGAAGGGCGCGGTGGGGCCCAAGACGCGCACCGCCATCTTGTATAAGCTGGACGAGCAGGGGAAAGCAACCACGCCTGTGGTAAGACAAGTACCGTTGTGTGGGCGGTTATGGACCAACGTGGCTGTACCTGCAGCGGTGTCGAACTTGGGCAGGCAGCTAAGTCGTTGCTTGGGCCCCTGCCCCGCCCGCCCTTTCCTAGGAATCCTGGGGCTGGAAAGCCTACGACACCTGGTACTCCCTGTCTGCCGAAGAGCGGCCCCACTACGCCTACCTGGAGAACTTCAAGCTGCTGCTGCACGACGGCCAGGGCCAGGGCCCCTTGGACACGGTGTGCCCGCTGCCGCCCAACCTCACGCCCACACAGGTGGCGGCAGACTTCCTGACCGAGCTCAAGAGGTGGGTGCCTGGGGATGGGGCAAGCAGCATGTGAATGGCATGCTGGGGAAGACATCAGAACTCAAGGAATGTGACGATGGGAGGTACAGCTGAGCCGCGGCAGGTTGCTCTCACGTCTGCTCGGCCCCACCTTGTCCCAGGTATGCGCTGAAGTACTTTCGGGACCAGGGCGTGTCTGTGCGCCCCGAGGCTGTGCGGTGGTGCGTCACGCTGCCTGCCATGTGGACGGAGGCCGACAAGAAGAGGGTGCGGGACGCGGCGGAGAGGACAGGTGCGCAGCACGACAGACTTGGCCTGTGCATGCGTGGTGTCAGGGGCACGGACTACTCACTCTACTAAACGGTGCCTGAAGTAGCACATTGAGTGAATGGTGCCTGAAAGTGTGATATCTGTCATGTGCAAATTCAAACAGGTATGGGCTGCTCGCCCGTGCCGTTGTCCCTGCTGCTCACCCTGGAGCCGGAGGCAGCCATACTGGCCGTGGCGGCGATGCAAACGAAGGCCTCTGCAGCTGCTGCCTCCGAGACGGAGCTCAAGCTGCAAAACGCTCAAGGTACCAGCACTGCCCGCCCCACCAAGGCCCGCCTGTCCCCCGAGGACGTGGTGCTGGTGCTGGACTGCGGCGGAGGCACGGTGGACCTCACCCTGGCGCGGGTGTATGGCACGGGGAGGAGGACGCGCATGGAGGAGGAGGCGGTGGGACGAGGTGGGCAGGGGCCAAAGCGCGGCTGTGCGGTTCGACACGTAGCTGGTTCGCGCTTGGCTATGTAGGAACTGGCGCCCAGGCAGCGACGCATATCCTCTGCAGGGGGCCCAGGTGTGTCCGGATGTTTCACTCGGCAGGTACGTGAGCAGTCTTCATATTCGGTCCGGCCCCCAGGCGTGCTTGCCGGCTCCCGCTTCGTGGACGCGGCCGTCTACTCTCTGCTCTGCACGCTGGTGGGGGAGGAGCCGTGGGACGAGTGGAGGAAGAGCCACCCGGACGAGTGGGCGCAGCTGGAGGAGAGGTGGGTGCGGGTGGTTGGATGCCGACGGTACAATGCAGGTGGACTTCACGACAGTGGTTTGGACTGTGGCGGTGAACGTGGCAGAGGCACGTCACAGGCCGACCTGTTCTTTGCTGCCCTGCAGTAGGGTCAAAGACACCAACATCGGATTTTCACACGCCTTCGCCATTGTACCTGCTTCGCTTCCCTGGCGCAGGTGGGAGGCTGCAAAGCGCACCTTTAAGGGTCCCGATGCCGAAGAAGTGCAGCTGGTCCTGCCGCAGGGTCTGCTCAACACGGTCGGCCGGAACAAATTGCAGGTATGTGTGTTGCAGCTTGCAACAGCGTTGTCTAGGACGCGATAGTATGATGATGATAAGCGTTGAGAACGTGTCCACTTTAAGGGAGTTTGATCACCTCTCTGCCGCCGAGGATACCAACTGAATCAAATTATGATTATGGTAAATTATTGTCTTGTTAGCCGGGATACTGGCGACCTCAACTTTTGCCCTTGTATGACAGCTGAGATTGAACCGGCAATGAAGTGCCCGCGTCTTACAGCGAGAGAAGGTGTGAACGCTATTGCTTTCTGCATTGCAGAGTGTTTCATCACCACAAGTGGAGGCCCTTGCCACCTCAGGGCCCGAGTGGCCAGTGGCACGTGCTTCCAAAGCATGTGTACAACCCCACGCACGTCCCTGCCGGACGGTCCACGTTGCGCCTGACTGGCATTTCGCTCGCTGTGCCCTACTCACGATGCATTGAGCTTCCCGCTTCCACCCTTGCAGAACCTTCCCGTCATCGATGACCCCAGCGGTGATGGCAGCAGCTACCTGTTCCGCGTGGACATGGCCAGCACGCCCGAGCGCCTGCTGCTGCCCGCCCCCGCGCTGGAGACCCTGGTGTTCAAGCCCGTGGTGGACCAGATCATGAGGGAGGCCAAGGAGATGCTGGATAACGGACACCGTGGAGGCGCGCCTGTAACCAGGGTCAGTATGCGACACTCAACGCTGTAGCCTGGCGCCCCCTTTTGACTCAAGAGCACACCCACACTCTGACTGCTTCCCTACGTGAAATACCGGAGCTGACTGATGAGTTCTGTGCCCCTGGTCAAAGCGATTCTCCAAGTAGATAGCTGGCACAGAACAACAAGCTGTGTCCAACAGGTGTCGTACGTTGTGCATGCAGGTGCTGCTGGTGGGTGGCTTCGCTGCCTCGCCCTACCTGCAGCAGAGGGTCAAGGAGGAGCTGGGACCCCTGCTGGCGGCTGAGCCTGGGCCCGCGCACTCGGAGGCAGCGGCGGCGGCACTGGGCGGCGGCGGCGGCAAGGCGACGGGTGCCTCCAAGGGCAAGGTACTCATTCCGGCCAAGCCCGCAGCAGCCGTCGTCGTGGGTGAGTGCAACGTGGCCAAGACCTGGGTCACGTCGGATGCATGTTGGCTAGCGGCACCTTGCGTTCTTGCTGGGCGCTGTCCTGCCCTACTGTAGCTCGTTTCCACCCTGACTAGGCACAAGGAGGATCTGCGGCTGACCAAAGCCTCCCAGGGGGCATCGTAGATCGTACTGCATCACTTCTGTGCCTGTACGGCAGCGGTGCCGCCCGGGTGCGTGCACAGTGGGCAGGACCTTGCCGCTACTAGTAATGCGTCTGCTCGCACCTTGCGCACGCAGGCGCCGTGCTGTTCGGGCAGCAGCCCGAGTCCTTCACCGCCCGCCGCTGCCGCCGCACCTACGCCATCGGCGTGGCCCGCCCCTGGACCGCCGAGGACGCCGTCAGCGCCGCAACGCACAACTACCCTGCCAAGACCAGCCCCGAGAGCGGCACGTACTACGCAGGCAGGTGCCGTGATGAGGGCAGCGGGTCTTGCACGCTGCTCCCTGGTGGCCAAACCGGCGACCTTGGCACTAAGCACGCACAGCAGTGCCTTGGCCCTACGGAGGTCGCACGCAAACCAGCTGCGCGCCCACACAGCGCCCGTCTTCCCGGCTCGCACATTTCCACAGCAACCGCTGCCAGCGTTTTACCAGGCCGTCCTAAGCTAGCACCCACCTGTCTACAACTTCCTTTCCACACCGCTGCCCCCTCTTGCCGATAACCTGATTCCCTCGCTGCCGACCCCCAGACGGTGCGCTGCTGCCGTACGTGGTGGTGGGGCAGCGGGTGGAGGTGGACCAGGTGGTGAAGCACACCTTCTCGCCGCTCCGGAGGTGGGACCATACCCGCATGCGTCCACCGTATGCCCACGTGCGCATGGGTCGTCCAGCCAATACCACGCCCAGCGACCTGCGATATACGCATAGTACAGGCATGCCGTACAGGCTAATCCTACTGATTCGGCATGGAGCCGTGTACTGCGAGTTCTCTTGCCTCATCATGTACTCCGCGCGTGTTTCATCATCCTTGGCATGCACACTAGCCCTCCAGTGCTTGCGATCTCCACAGCCAGTCTGCACTCCCGACACCTGCTTGCCGCACCCTGTGACCCTGCTCCTATCCTTGCCCCCTGTCACTGTAACAGGCTTGTATTTGCCTGCTTCCCGCACCGCATCCACAACACTCGGCCCCCAGGACTGACACCTCCGTGCGCTTCGAGCTGTTCTCCAGCGCCAGCCCCTGCCCCCGCTACGCCTGCGAGCCCGGCTGCCGGCGCGTGGGTTACGTGGAGCTGGAGCTGCCCCCGGGGTGGAGCAACGGGCTGGCCAACGCCAGGGACTACAAGCTGCAGGTGGGGTGTGTCCCCTGTCCCAAAAGAGCAGCAAGTGTCCTTATATTTTCATGTCCCACAACTATAACTCGCGCTCCGCACCACATTGCCTCCCGCGCTTTCAACTTTGGTCATCACACACACCGCCTGTGATAGACCCTCAATCATCTTATACCCTGCACCGCCGGTATGAACCGAAATTCCCCTGTAATGCTGTTCGCCTGGAACCGCCCTTTCCACAGGCCGAGCTGCGCTTCGGCTGCTCCGAGCTGACGGTGACGGCCACCGACCCCCGCACCGGCAACGTCGAGGCGTGCAAGGGGGTGTGGGACGGGGAGCTGGAGGGGCAGCAGGACGAGGGGGAGGGCAAGGAGGCAGGAGAGGCGTGACGGAAGGGCTAGCATGCAACATGCCAGCCACTTTTAACTGAAAGCTCCGTGGGACAGGCTGACATGGTGATGTCAAGCTCCGGCACTCTCAGGACGCATGTTCAAAGCAAGCTGGCAAGTGGCAACTGCAAGTGATGGAGATGTGGAGCTGTACATTATGCGATGCATGCAAGGTATGCATGGCAAGCTAAACTTGCGCTTGGGCAACTCTTGCCCTTGACCACAGCAGGTTCTGATGCCGTGCATTGCACATGCTGGCATGCAATATTGCTGTTGGGTCTCGGTCGGTCGGTCTGGGTCTCGGCTGCCGTCGGTCCTCGGGCTCTCGGCCTCTGTTTGCGTGACTGGTTGGACTGATTGCGTAAAGAAACGGTTAGTTGGCGGTTGGCACGCCGCACTGTTGCACAGTTGTTTGCTTGGTTGCACAGTAGCTTTTCCCAACAGGCCCTGCTGAGAAACAGTCTGGGACAACTGCCACGGTTGTGCTGCACCGCACCGGTAGGGTCAAGGCCGTGTACGCACTGGCCACAGCGTTAAACGTGTTGTAGTGTGCGCATGCGTATGTCAGTGGCAGCTGCGAACGGCATCCGTCCGTACGGCGGCACCACTTCTGTGCGCGCGCCGTACACAGCAATACAAGTCGCCACACTAAACCAGCCCACGTAGCTGCATGGAGGCTGCATAGCCATGAGACTCACTCCCGGCTTATCACTGCCCTACTGGCTCGCGCTCTCCTCTCTGTGCTACCACAACGTAGAGACCATGTGATCAGCGCCCTACGACAGCGAGAGCAGCAAGCCCATGCCGTGGGCTTATTAGGGGTGCAACTGTAGCTAAAGGACCTTCGCCAAAACACAGCGTTAACTGACCGACCTAGGAACTGCAGGTCTACCCAGATCAACGCGGGTGGCGTCTCACATGAAAGCTCGCTGCGTTGAACCGTCACCCCCTTGCCAGCCAGCCCGGCGTGTGCATCAGCACGTCACTCATGGCCACAAACCCCACGCCACCACCTCCTCCCGCACCAGCACGCCGCCACCCGGGTAACCATCACCCACACCAGCAACCTGCTGGCCCCCGCCCTCTCCCTCGCCCCGGAAGTATACCGCCGGGCGCATGGTGCACAGCAGCACACGCTGCACCACCGCCGCCTCCTCCTCCTCCCACGTGGCCCCATCGTCACCACCGCACGCCTCCCCGCCTCCTGTCCCATTTGGATCCACACCGCCGCCACGGGCCGCTGCATCCTGCTGCATGTCGTACAAGCGTACGGCGCTGTGCAACGCCGGCAGTAGCGTCTGGCTAGCAGCACCCCGCATCCGCCCCCTGGCCGCCAGCCCCGGCGGCTGCGACACGTGCAGCCGCAGCAGGGGGTGCGCCGCCTCCACGTGCAGGCCCAGGCGCAGCGCACGCAGGGACAGCAGACGCAGCTGGGGGCTGGACAGAAGCTGCTGCTCAAGTCGATCGCACCCCGCCTGGCGGCTAAGCCACGTGCTGAGCAGTGCGTGCACCTCACAGGCGCCCTCGCATACAGCATCCGCGCCCGTGCCCGCGCCCGCGCCCCCGCCGCTGTCGCTGCCTCCGCTGCCCTTGCTGCAGGTGATGCCCGTCTCCTTCCAAGCCCGCTCCACCTTGGTCGCCACCGTGCCCCAGCGCCGCGCCGTACGGTTCCGGAGCAGCGCCAGGGTGTTGCACGCCGCGGGACCGTGAATCTGCTCGTCCAGTGCCAGCCGGTCACCCAGGTACGGCAGAGTGTCCCTCCACACGTTCTCGTGCATCCAGTGCAGGAGCGCGTGGGTTAGCAGCGCCGACGGCTCAGGGGCCACGGGAGGACTCTCGCAGCCGTCTGCGTGTCCCTGTGCCAAAGGTGCGTCTCCCGAGGGCAGCCGGACACCGTTACCGCCAGGGTCAAGCACAGCGCCGGCGATGGTTAGCATGGGCGCTCTGGCAGCCCTGGAGAGGAAGGGCTCCTCCAACCGGCGGATCAGCAGCCTCAGAGCGCACCGATGCTGGGGGTTGTCCACGAGGCTCTCCACCTGTGGGCAAAGGCGTGCAAGTGGGGTGCGCGTGATGCAATATTTGAATCAGTGGGTTCTTAGCGTCACGTGATCCATGGACAAAACACCATATGCAGGCAAGCGGTGCACGCGATATTGGGTAACCGAAGCCGCCGCGGTTGTGCACACACACGCTGCGCAGGAGATGGCCGCTCGAGCGTCTCCCACAGCAGCGTGGAGCGCAAACGTTCAGACGCTCTGACATGATGTGCAAGCGTGCAAACGCAGACTGTGCTCGTAAAACTTTTGCGGGCGAGAGCGTAAATGGAAAGGCTGGTACGATTCCTGCACGGCTAGCGTTAGCGCACCATTTCCAGATTGTAAAATACGAACTCTGGTCTCACCGTGCGCCGCACGTGCGTTGCGAAGTCAGACACCGCAGCCACGAGGTCCTGCTGTCCGAACCCCAGTTCCGGGTCCCGCCCAGGCAGCAGCCGGTAGGGGTCAAGCTGCTCCACGGGCGGCGCCTTGGCGGTCCCGCCGGCCGGCTGGCACGTGTAGGTGGGCGGCAGCAGCAGCCGCACCTGCCCCGGCTCGGTCCGAGACGACAGGGGCTTCGAGGCCGCTGTGGGAAGGAAGGAGATGTCGCCTGGGGTAACCCCCGGGCTGGTAGAGCTCCGTGCCGCTGAGTAGGCGCTCGTCTGCTGCTGTTCGTGTTGCCGGGTCAGCTGCTGCAGGTGCGCCTGTGCCGCCTTCAGCTTGTCCTGCAAGTTATCCCTTTCCCACTCCAGGTTGCTGATTCGGCTTCCCTGGCGGCATCACAACGTCGCGGGGGCAAAGGCATGGCACGTGGCGTAACAGGCGGGAACATGAGGGCCGCAGGGTCCACGCGTGACACGACAAGCAGCAGCGATGTACGTCGTAGGGGCCTGAATACCGTTAGTCCTACCGTGCACCTGCTGGTGAGAGTAAATATCATGTGGCTGAAGCAGCGCCGGTAGGGTTACATGCAGCAACCCGTACGAATCTCAAGTACGCATTTCCTACTTGCACTGCCAATTCCGTATGAAACCAACACAGCGTGCCCACGAGGACCTCGCGCACCTACCTGTTGGCCAGCCCGGTCCTGCAAGCACCGCAGCTCTTTCTGAAGCATCGCCCGCTCGTACCTCAGCTGCGACACCGCCGCCATGGCTTCCTCTAGCTCCTGCTGCTGCGCCGCTTCAAACGTCCCCTTGCCGGCATCCCTCCGCGGCCCTTTAGTAGCGGCCCTTGCCTTTTGCTGCTGCAGGTGCTGACCCCTCCGGCCCTGTTGGAGCTGCTCCGTTTGCAGGGCCACTTCTCGACCGTGCGGGTGCTCCGATGGTGCCTGCGGTGACCCAGAGGCAGGGTAGCTTAACGGGCCAAGTCAGCTATTGAACACAATGCTACCTGAAAGATAGGGCAAGCAGAAGTGAATACCTGCCCTGTAACAAACGCCACGCACGTGTGCCCTCCGCTTGCCCTGCTGATGAAACACAGGGCCTATCAACAGGTTCAATAGCCCAAGCCCAGGGACCGCATGCAGGCGAACGACGCACGTACCTCGCAGAGGAACTTGGAAAGCGTAGCCAGGCACGTCCCCTCGGCTCCTGCTGCCTGCTGAGCCGTGGGCGCCAGCAGCGCAGCCCCTGCAAGCCCCGCTGCGGTTGCCGCTGCACCCTGTGCGATTGCCCCCGGCTGTGTAGGCTGTGACAGCAGCAGGGCAGACGCCCGCCACACCCACAGCGAGGGCCACGACATCGCCGCCGCCAGCCAGTACAGGGCAGAGCCTGCCCCGTGGCGGAGCTGGTGCAGCAGGGCGCAGCCGAGGGACAGCGAGGTGTCAACGGCCCTGGTAACGCTGCTGCCCGTGGCAGTAGCCGCCCCGGCCGCTGGAGCAACCATTCCGGTGGGCGAGCGCCAGGCGCCGCCCAGGCCGCGTGCCACCGCGCCGAGCCGCTCGTTGCGCGGCACAGCACCGATGGGACTGCTGCTGCTGCCGCTGCTGGGCTGTGGGCTTAACCCCCGCGCGTTAGGCATGGCGCCCGCTGCATCTGCAAGCGTCACGTGGATCTCGCGGTCGCCGCCTGCACCGCCGAAGCCTCTGCTGCTGCTGCGACAGCTGCTGTGCTGTGTGATGGGTTGCATCGCGTCAAGCTGGTGGGATGTGCGGACGCTGCCGTCGCCAGGCGCGCAGCTTGTAGTCCCCACAGCTTCGCTGGGTTGCTGCTGCTGCTCCCCCCCGGCGTCCTGCACCCTGATGTCCACAGGTATTGCGTCGTCTGGTGGTTCAGCGTCGTTTACACCAGCTCCGCTGGGTTCCATGTAGCCGCTTTCGCCGTCGCCGGAGCCCTCCGCCCTGTCTGCTGGGGGACTGGGGAACAGCTGTGGGCTGATTGTGGTGTAGCGCACGACGCTTGTAGCATCGCGCCCAGGAGCAGTGCACTGCTGCGCACACGTGCTGCTCCTCCACCGCCTCCTTGCCGCCACGTGTCCCTTCCCGTGGCCACGTTTAGCCGCGTGCGCCTGTATGCAGGGTGCTCCGACGGGAGCGCCAAAATGGCACCTGGGAGACGCCAGCGCCGATACTTTCGCAGCTCTCCCGTTGCAACCCTGGCGCGCTGCAGCTGGCAAGATGCTGCAGGGGTGCGCGAGCATGTTCGCGCTGGCGTTCAAGGCCGGGGGGCGTTAACAAGGTCCTTTGTTTTATGGTTGATGCAAGCAACGACCAAAACACCGCCGCGTGGCACACCACTATTGTACTTGCATAAATCGTATTACCAGTTACGGTTAAAAAAAGAGATTCAGTCTGGTCTCCGTTGGGGTCGAAGTCCACGACCCATGGGTCAATGTCGACAAACTGCCCGTGACCTTCACGACAAACGAGATTCCTTACCTTGCGCACGCAGCCCAGCACTCCCGCAACCGCATCCATTTGATTCTAATCGTCTTCGAAAGATGCTGCGCGCTCGAGCAAATCATCGCAGCCCCCGTTGTTGCGCTAGAACTTTGGCTGCGGGCCCAGTTGCGGCCGCAGGCCTCGCAGGGAGGGAGGCGGTTTCGAGGCAGACAGTGGTTCCCAATCCATGGTTGCCGTCGCCCGGTCACGCCTGCACTGCTTCAAGGTCTGCCTGCTGCCCTCCGCGCGCTGCCCCCTCCACCTCCTCGGGGTCCGCCTCTCGTCCCAGCGTGACCGCCTCCGAGCTGCCCCCGCCCGCCCCCTCGCCGCCCGGCCCCTCCCCCGAGCTGTACGTGGGCGTGGACTTCGGCACCTCGGAGTCGGGGTTCGCCTACGTGCGTCCCGGTGCCGGGGCCGAGGGGCGGCTGCAGCTGCACACCAGGTGGCCGGACCAGCCGCAGGGCGCGGCGGGGCCAAAAACGCGCACCGCCATCCTGTACAAGCTGGACGAGAACGGGAAAGCAACCACGCCTGTGGTAAGACAAGTACCGCTATGTGGGCGTAATGGATAAACATCGCTGTATCTGCAGCGGTGTCGAACTTTGGCCGCTAAGTCGTTGCTTGGGCCCCTGCCACGACCGCCCTTTCCTAGGATTCCTGGGGCTGGACCGCTCGCAAGCGCTGGCTGTCCCTGCCTGCCGAGGAGCGGCCCGACTACGCCTACCTGGAGAATTTCAAGCTGCTGCTGCACGAGGGCGGGGGCCAGGGGAAGGGCAAGGGGACAGGGCCCCTGGACACGGTGTGCCCGCTGCCGCCCAACCTCACGCCCACGCAAGTGGCAGAGGACTTCCTGGCCGAGCTCAAGAGGTGGGTACCTGCGTGGTGGGCACAGAGAGGGCCGGTTGACGCCAGATGCCCGTTGGGTTTTGGTCAACAACTGCGGAGGCTTGCCGGTACCGTAATTGTAAGATGGGGATGGGAGGAGCAAGTGAAGTATGCATCTTGCGGACTTGACGCAGAATGCATAAAACCATTGCTTGCTAGTGCAAGTTGATATATCTTGAGGTCATGCGTAGGACTGCAAAAGCCCGCCCTAATGCGTGGCGCTGTGGCTTGCTCGTTATTCACCTATCCATGCGCTCCCCCTCCTCACCCCCCAGGTACGCCCTCCTGGACCTGCGGCGCCAGGGCGTGTCTGTGCGCCCCGAGGCTGTGCGGTGGTGCGTCACGCTGCCTGCCATGTGGACGGAGGCCGACAAGAAGAGGGTGCGGGACGCGGCGGAGGGGACGGGTAGGACATGTTGGGGTCAGTCAGAAGGGAGTCAGGAGGGCTGCATGCCCCAGCTTTACTTTTATGGGATACCGTGAGGTGAGTACACTCAGGTGCGTTTGCAAGAGTTGCCGCATGCGTTCTGTTTGCCTGCCTGCGGGAGACGACGTGGGACATATCAACACTTCCGTCAAGACCAAGTTCCGCACTACAACGTCACGGTGTGTTTAGCAGGGTTAAGATGTTGGTCTCGGTGAGCGAGCGATGGCTGCCAGCCTCAAGCCTCATACTACCTACGGTTTGACGATAACATGCCCTGCAGCATACACAGGAATTTAACCTTGTCCGCGCCAAACCACACACCCTATCTTGAATGCAACCACCCACCAGGCATGGGGACCTCCAGCATGCCGCTGTCCCTCCTCCTGACCCTCGAGCCGGAGGCGGCGGTGCTGGCGGTGACGGCCGAGCAGAAGGAGTGGCCTGCACCCGGTGCAGCACCCGCTGGGGTGCTGGAGAGCGACTCAGGCATGCACCTGCGCGGCGCTGAGGGCGCCAGCAGCCCCCCAGCCACGTCCCAGAACAGCGGCAGCAGCAGCAGCAGCACCGCCCGCCCCACCAAGGCCCGCCTGTCCGCCGAGGACGTGGTGCTGGTGCTGGACTGCGGCGGGGGCACGGTGGACCTCACCCTGGCGCGGGTGTACGGCACGGGCAGGAGGACCCGCATGGAGGAGGAGGCGGTGGGAAGAGGTGCGGAAGGGCCGCGAGGGTGCCTTTAGGTCGGCATGCTTGCTCCCTGCCCCTCCACCTACACGGATTATCACCCACGTCCTGGTGTTATCATTTGCACCGCCCCCAGGCCTGCTTGCCGGCTCCCGCTTCGTGGACGCGGCCGCCTTCTCGCTGCTCCGCACGCTGGTGGGGGAGGAGCCGTGGGACGAGTGGAGGAGCGGGCAGCCGGCCCAGTGGGCGCAGATGGAGGAAAGGTGAGGACTTGGGGGCCGGACACGCAGGGCAGGCCACGGGGCAGGCGGGTGCACTGCAAGGGGCAACCACGTATGCTACTGTGCGCAATAATGGAGATGTACGCCTTCGTGCTGACGAGAGGGCATGCCTTCATGCTTCGCATACAGGTGGGAGGCGGTCAAGCGCACCTTCGTGGGGCCTGACGACCAAGAGGTGCAGCTCATCCTGCCGGATGGCCTGGTCAAGACGGTCGGCCACAAGAAGCTCAAGGTAGGGCGTGGAGGCACAGAGAGCCTGTACATCCGTTCAATAGCTTGTGCTCCCGGCCAGGGGCAATACCGCGGAGGAAGGGCGACAGTAACAGGAGCAGGTTTGCGCATTGATTTCCTCAGAAATTTAGACGTCACATTCCTTTCTCAGGTATGTGATGCAAAGTTTCGCGTCCATTGCAAGGACAGCTGCACGACGACAGCTGCAACAGCTCATCCCATTATTCACAAAATCGATCGTCGCGTCACTCAATATGTATTATACATATGAATGGAAATAGTTACCACTGCTCGCAACACGCAACCCTTCCCGACAATCCTGTTTCCGGGCGCCTCTCGCTGCGCGCCCTGCTCCTCTGCCCCTGGAACGCAGAACCTTCCCGTTATCGATGACCCCAGCGGCGATGGCAGCAGCTACCTGTTCCGCGTGGACACGGCCGCCACGCCCGAGCGCCTGCTGCTGCCCGCTCCCGCGCTGGAGGCCCTGGTGTTCAAGCCCGTGGTGGACCAGATCATGAGGGAGGCCAAGGAGATGCTGCAGGACGCGCAGCACATCGACAAGCCCGCGAACAAGGTATGCTGCACATGCAAGGAGTCTTCAGAAGCGCGTGTGACAGCTTCCCGTATGCGCCGTTCCCGACACAAGCCATCGCTGTGTCTTGGTCCAGCATTACATGCGTTCACATGTGGTACGCTCCGCTGTACACGCCCGACTGTCCCGCAGGTGCTGCTGGTGGGTGGCTTCTCCGCATCGCCCTACCTGCAGCAGAGGGCCAAGAACGAGCTGGGAGGGGTGCTCGCGGCCGAGCCTGGGCCTGCGCACGCGGCGACGGCGGCGGTGCTGGCGGGCGGAAGCACCAAGGCGGCTGACAAGGCCTGGCTGCTGATACCTGCTCAGCCAGCTGCAGCTGTCGTTGTTGGTGAGGTGTCGAGGTCTTGCTCTGCCTACATGCTGGCCCACTGCTGACTCCAGCTTGCAACGAGCCTAGCACAGCGCCGAATGACCTTGTCGTTGGGGGCTCGGCAGTGAGTACAACTCATGTCAGCTGGCTGGCGGGCGAATATGTCCGGCCCTTGCAACCCAACCGACACCCTTGTTCCCGTTCAGGCGCTGTGCGCTTCGGGCAGCAGCCTGGAAGCTTCACCGCACGCCGCTGCCGGCTGAGCTACGGCGTGGCTGTATACCGGCGCTGGACGGAGGAACACGAGCAGCACCGGCAGGCCCACGGCTACCCGACCAAGGAAGTGAGAGCTGAGGATGGCACGGAGTTCGCTGGTGCGTAGGCGGCGGCTCATGTGCATGCCAATCGTTGATCTCGTATAGGTCGAGTAGGTGTGTACGGTGGTCAGGGGTTAAGGCACACGGAAAGCTGTGACAGCATGTTGAATGCATTGGAGGCTGATGTACCGATGGGGAGGACTGCTTGAAAAAGGCACTGTGTGTTTGTCCGCCTGCCCGACCGTCTAGGCATCTAGCCGCACCCTGCGTACACCGTGCCCGGCATGCGCCGTGCTGGGGCGTGGTGCTGCCCTTTTCCTGCTGCAGATGACTGCTTCTCCCAGTTCGTGAGGCACGGCCAGCTGGTGGCCCTGGACGAGGTGGTGTGCAAGCCCTTCTACCCACATACCAAGTGAGTACATGTGCATAGCAGCAATTGCATAGCAGCCCTTGCATGCAGTACTTGCTTGGTTGTCCAGTTGGCGGCCAAGCACGCAGGCGGCGTTGACTTGAGCGTTCTTGCAATCGCCATCTGGTCTCGCACGTGCACACCTACACCGGACGCGGACGGGGACTGCACTTCCATGAAACCCGATCACAAAATGCGCTTAGTTGACACTCTGTACAGGTAGCGCCAGTAGCGCAAACTCCACTGGCGCAGTATGAGCGAGACCGTCGGGTAGAGCTTACGGCGCCCTTAAGCAGGGCTCCTGAGCTGATCTGCAACAACATGCTGCTTGCAGGTCTCAGCAAAGCGTTTTTTTCCTGCTGTACGCAACCCGGAACGAGGTGGGGCGCTACGTACGGGAGCCCGGCATGCGCCACGTGGCCACTATCAGACTGGAGCTGCCCCCTAGCTGGGGTAACGGCCTCGCCAGCGTCACCGACTACAAGCTGCAGGTAGGGACGGAGTGCCGTGGAACCAGGTTCAGTTCTGTACATGCAGCGCTGAAGTGGCAACGTAGCGGTAGATAAGAGTGGTCTTGCGTGGGTGGTTGCGCGCCATGAACGGCTCCTGCATATACCAACGCAAAATTCGTTGCACGGTGCGCCCCTGCCACAGGCGAAGATGAGCTTCGGCGCCACGGAGCTGACCCTAGTGGCGAGCGACGCACGCACCGGCAACGCCGTGGCGACACGTGTAGAGTGGGACGGGGAGCTGGTGGGGTAGTGGATGCGCGTGCTACGTGTTCCTTCCCCACCGGCTGCCTTTGCGTAGCGGATGGAGTGCAAGATGCAGGCAGCCTGAGCCTGAGACAGGTGCAGGCAAACACGATTCGGAGACTGGGTGAGGAAAGGCAAAGAGCAACTGGCGGCAGGTCGCTCGGCGGCTGTTATCGCAGGGCAACTTGACAACTGGCTGCCTTGTGGCTCTGGTGTCCTGACTATGCTACAGTGCTTGCTTATCTTTCCGTGCCTAAGCACGAATGTAACCAAACCTGCTGGGTGGGTCTTATGGGGTGGTACGCTACTGGAACTGGACATCATGGGGTATCGTGCGTGATTGGTTGCCAGGCCGTTGCTGCATGTGTGTTTCACTCCATCGAGTAGGTTCGCACGTCCCGCACTCTGTCGCCGCTTGTATGCCATTCTTTAATCAACTGCGTTGCGGGTTAATTGTTGGCAGTTGAGGACAACTGAAGGTTGGAGAGCTTGGGCACCAGGGCTCGACAAGGCGGAGCTGCCAGCTTGCACCCTGCTGGCAATCTCTGGGCCGAAACCATGCCCTGTAGCATACACCATTATGGGGCATCCTGGTTCCTTAATGTGTGGCGCACCACTGCATCACCAAGCGTAGCATGTTGCTAGCCTCGACTGTTGCCACTATGCTTGCTGCCAACGTGGCTTGGCTTGGCTGTATTAATGAGCCCCTGAGCTGCAGCCCGCACGCCCGGCATCTTGGTTAGGTGTCACACGCGTGTGCTCAACATTCTAAGGGCTATGCTCTGACCGGGTACTCCACACGGCCGTTAGAAGCGATGTGTTGTAATTCGCATGTTGGCAACTTTACACGGGCAGCGGCGGACACGCTGGCACAACCATGCGCTGAACAGGACATTAGTGGTACTTATGCGTCTACCGTACGCTAATGTAAAAGCCAAACAGGAAGTCAAGCACAACTCGCTACCGTTGGCCGCGCCACGTGAACGCTACGGCAGTTGAAAACATGACACAGCGAGCGAGGTGGGCAAGGACAGCGCCGTACTTTGCCAACTCACTGCCCCATACGCGCACGAGCTAGCACACTAGCGGCCAGTGGCCCCTGCCAGTGGCCCACTGTGGCAGATATACCTGTGAACCCAAATACATACATAGTACGGTAACACCGTACGCGCAGTACTTTGGCGCCATTGGTGGTGGCAGACACTACACGTGCGAGTCAATCTGTGAAGTCGTGCTACGGCTTGTGTGTGCCCTTCGCAGGTCACTCATCGCCAAACACGCCACGCCATCACCTCCTCCCGCAGCAGCACGCCGCCACCTAGGTGGCCATAGCTCCCACCAGCGCCCCGCTGGCCCCGGCCCTCTCCCTCGCCCCGGTAGCACACCGCCGGGCGCATGGTGCACAGCAACACCCGCCGCACTTGCACCGCCACCGCCTCCCCTCCCACGCACTCATCTCCTGCGCCGCCAGCCTTGCCGCCCCCTTGTCCCTGTACCCTCTGCTCCATTACCGCCGCTGCCCCCACCACCACCGCTTTCCTTCCCCCGGCAACCCCGCCTGCGGTTCCCCCCTGGCCCACACCGCCGTTACTCGGCTCCGCTCCTGGTGTCTCGTACAAGCGTACGGCGCTGTGCAGCGCCGGCAGGAGCCGCTGGCACGCAGCGCCCAGTGAGCGCCCCCTGGCCGCCAGGCCCGGTGGTTTCGACACGTGCAGCCGCAGCAGGGGGTGCGCCGCCTCCACGTGCAGGCCCAGGCGCAGCGCGCGCAGGGACAGCAGCCGCAGCTGGGGGCTGTCCAGCAGCTGCTGCTTCAGAGAGTCACCCTCCGGCTGGCGGCTAAGCCACGTGCGGAGCAGCGCGTGCACCTCAGCGGCACCTGCCTCCACAGTAGCCACACCCACGCCCGTGTTGCCGCTGACCTTATCCCGGGGGATCCCGTTGTCCTTCCAGTCCCGCTCTGCCTTGGCCGCTACCGCCCACCAGCGCCGTGCAGCATGGTTCCGGAGCAGCGCCAGGGTGTTGCCCGCCGCCGACCCGTGGGTCTGCTCGTCCAGCGCCAGCCGGTCTCCCAGGTACGACAGGGGGTCGGCCCACACGTTTTCGTGCAGCCACTGCAGTAGGGCGTGGGCCAGCAGCGCCGACGGCTCGGGGGCCACGGGGGAACTCAGCAGCGCCGAGGGCTCGGGGGCCGCCGGTTCACTGGCATCGCAATAAGGCTGACCACCTGCTGCGGGCACGCCCGACGCACCCGTGCGGTTGCGTCTGCGTGTGAGCTGGGCGGCCTCAAGGCCACCTGCTGCGGACCTGCCCAGCCTGCTGGCCCTGGCGTGGAAGGGGGCCGCCAGCTTCTCGACCAGCAGCTCGAGCGCAGGGCGGGTGGATGAGCCTCCCAAGAGGTCCGCGGCCTGTCGGTAAGTACCAGGAACGGGGTTGGTAATGAAGCAGGCAGTGCAAGAACACTGCCGGTCGTACGTATACGCCACCGATCCATCTTGCTGCCGCCCTCGCTGCGCCCGCCAGCATTTTGCCTATGCTGCTCCAGTGCACAAACCACCACGGATGTGCGGCAGGTGCTGAAGTTCTGGTGGATACTGGAGTTGCATCGCCGCAAGGCAGCTAAACCCTTGCGCCGTCACAACAAGTACGCCTGACAAGCTCACCTAACACACGTGGATACCGGTACACCACTGGACCTCTCTACAGGGCCACAGATTGTCATTAAGGGGTGTCAGAGCGCCCCTTACATGAAATCCACAGACCCACCGTGTCCCGCACGTGCTCCCCGAAGTCGTACACTGCGTCCCTCAGGTCCCGCTGCCCGAAGCCCAGCTCGCTGTCGCGGCCGGGCAGCAGCAGGCAGGGGTCCAGCTGCAGCACGGGCGGCAGCTTGGGCCGCGAGCCGGGCAGCGGGGCCCTCGCAAGTGCCGGCAGCCCCGTCAGCTGCTGTCCGACTGAGGGGACAAACTGCCTCTGCGGGGCAGCCGCGTGCGCTGCTGTTGCTGCTGGGGCGGCGTGTGCTTCGCCCTCACAGCCCGCCGATGAGACAGGCGGCAGCTCAGAGCCCTGCTGCTGCAGCAGCTCCCTTGCGCTTGCCAGCTTGTCCTCCAACTCCACCTTGTCCAGCTCCAGCACGTCAATCTGGTTCCTCTGAGGAAAGCAAGACGTGGAGGACAAGAACGGCAGCAGGGCTCACCATCCTGTTCTACAGCATACGTAGTTGCGTGGCCTTGGTACGCGGTGCATAGCCCTTCGACGTTGATGCATGCGGTGCCGAGTGCAACTTGGACGACCAGGACTTGTGTGTGGACGTCAGCTTCGTAGGTGCCAACGCGTGGCGTACCGGTATTGTCCATGTCTGCCGCGCAAAAACACGGAGCAAGGCAGTCAAGTAAATGCCGCAACCTGCAACATGCATGGAGCTATCGAGCTACGGCCCTAACAGCTTGCCTGCAGCCCTGCTGGCCTCACCAGTTGGCTGGTCCTGGCCTTGACCCCATCGAGCTCCCTGCTGAGCTCGTTGCGCTCGCCGAGGAGCTTCGACACACGTGCCTCCGCCTGCTGCAGCTGGAAGACCAGTGCTCCTGAATCGAGCTGGCTGCCCGCCTGCCCCTGAAAGCATCCAGTTCGCAAGGGGTGGGCGGTCATGGTGCACCGAAACACGCGCGATAGCAGCAGTTGTAGGCTACGAAGCTGTACCGCAAGGGTTTATCGTACTGGGGCACCGTACAGAAGGACTGAATCGTTGCGTTGCGATGTGGCTCGGTACAATCCATTACGGCTTATTGCATTTACGGCTGCTAGAAGCATTTCAAATGACGCGATGTAGGCTGGCGGTGCAGACCCGTTTTGGCACATTCGTATGCTTGCCTCGGTTTCGGCGATGTGGCCGGTTGTGGTCTCCTCCTCTGCTGCCTTCACCCCGCCGGCCGTGTGTTGCTCCGTCACTACCACCACCCCAGCTGCTGTCGCCGCCGCCGCTGCCGCTGCCGCCGCCACCGCCGCCAAAGCCTCTGCTCCGTGGCCAGGGAGCCAGTCGGTTGCGTCCATGTCCAAGATGTAGGTGCCCGTAAGCCAGATGTAGGCGCATACGCACGGCGTAAACACGAATACAAAGAGCCCGATGCGCACTGCGTACAGCGCTAGCGTTTGCAGGAGCTTCCGTACTGGATCCATACTGAACGCCAGCCATGCGCCCTTGACTGCCGCACGGAAGCTTGTGCTGCCCGGCAACACAGGGCTGGCCCCGCTCCTCACAGGTGTAGGAGGCGGGCCGCCGCTGCTGCTGGTGGTGGTGTTGCTGCTGCTTGAGGGGCTGTTGTTGCTGCTGCTGCCACCAACCGAATCGCTGCCGCTGCGTGTGCCCGCATTGCCCAGGCCCTTTGCGCTGCCCACGTTGGTGCCGACACCACCGGAACCAGCAGGAGGCTTCGCAGGCGCCTTCCCGCCGCGAGTCACAGGCGCGCCCGTGGTGGTCTCGTTGGAAGGTGCTGCCCAATGGCGCACCGGTCTGCTAACCTCCCACCGCCTGGCGGTTGGCGCCACGTGTCCGTGCTGGCCGCATGCGGCAAGCCTTGCGGCGGCAGGCTGCCTGGCCGCACCCGCCGAGTACAGCGCTGCACCTTGGCAGCGGAAGTGCAGGCAGCGGGGTGCCGCAGCCGCGACAGGTGACGTGCTACACCGTCTTCGCGGAGCCTGAGACGACACCGCCTCGCATCTCTGCAGCATCATGCTTCGCAGCAGCTTGCAAAGGCTGCTGTCGCCTCGCGCTTGTTGCTAGTTGTTGCGGCACTGCGCAAAGGCAAGCAACCATGAACGCCTGCTTTTAGGTCATGTAAGTCCTCAACGGTTTTGTTGATTGGCAGAGAGAGAGGTCGTGTTCTCGTCTAAACCTCTTGCGATTGTCCTGACGACCCGCGGTTCCGGCACGCCTACGCAATCACAGATCGACTCCGAAACAATGGTGATAATGTTATAGCTCCTGACAACTGCAAGACAACTTTCGGTTGCGCAGTCTACTATGTTGCGCAAACTTCAGTCCAACCCCGGCCCCTGTCGCGGCTTTGCGGCCCGCGCTGTGGCCCCAGCCGCAGCCGTCGCCCGCGCCCGCATTCCATCCGCCAGGCCCCTGAGACAACATGTGGCGAGTCCTTGGCAGTGGCCAGATGCGCATCGCACCTGCAGTGGAGCCGCTGGGACTGCCTTCCGCGCTCCACCACCTCGCGGCCCAGCGTGGCCACCTCGGCCGCCCCCTCGCCGCCAGCCCCCTCCCCCGAACTGTTTGTGGGCGTGGACTTCGGCACCTCGGAGTCGGGGTTCGCCTACGTGCGGCCCGGGGCCGGGGCCGAGGGGCGGGTGCAGCTGCACACCAGGTGGCCGGACCAGCCGCAGGGCGCGGCGGGGCCAAAGACGCGCACCGCCATCCTGTACGAGCTGGACGAGCAGGGCAGGGTGCAAGGAGTGGTGAGCGTGTTCCCGCTTGCGCTTGTTTCAGCTTGTGAAATGCAGTTGGTCAACATGACATGCAGCACAGTAACAGCGCACTTGGTGTCTGTCCTCGGGACATGAGTGACACCATGACACCAATGCCCGCACGGTCCTGCCTTGCATTACAGGAGTCCTGGGGCTGGACCGCCCGCAAGCGCTGGCTGTCCCTCTCCGACGAAGAACGGCCCCGCTACGCCTACCTGGAGAACTTCAAGCTGCTGCTGCACGAGGGCGGGGGGAAGGGGCAGGGCCAGGGCCCCCTGGACAAGGTGTGCCCGCTGCCACCCAACATCACGCCCACGCAGGTGGCAGAGGACTTCCTGACCGAGCTCAAGAGGTGGGCACCTGGCTGGGGCAAAAAGACCATGGTAGATGCATTTCTCGGAGGTCGGTGGATTATGCTGTCCGACACTGCGGCCTGCGGCCAAAGTGACTGCACTGCGGGCCGGAACGCACTACCCGCACGAACAACACGTACAACAGCAGCAGGGGGTTGTACGCCTATTCGGCGGTGCTTCAGCAAGTAGCATGTTTTCATGCAGCCGAGCTAAACGGCAAATCCTTGCGCACGCACCTATGTCCACTTTGTTTGCGACGCACCTGCTGCGGGTCCATGCGCTCCCCCTCCTCGCCCCAGGTACGCCCTCCGGGACCTCCGGCGCCAGGGCGTGTCTGTGCGCCCCGAGGCTGTGCGGTGGTGCGTCACGCTGCCTGCCATGTGGACGGAGGCCGACAAGAGGAGGGTGCGGGACGAGGCGGAGGGGACGGGTGAGACGGGGTGAGACGGGTGGGCAAGCGGCTGCTCCCAGCCCTGTATGCTTGACTCAATGACAATGAGAGCGCCTGCTGCACAAACAGCAACCTAACCTGCTCTGCGCCATACCAACACGCGAACTTACCTACATTCGTCCACCAGGCATGGGGATCTCCAGCATGCCGCTGTCCCTCCTCCTGACTCTGGAGCCGGAGGCGGCGGTGCTGGCGGTGACGGCCGAACAGAAGGAGTAGCCTGCACCCGGCGCAGCGCCCGCCGGGGTGCTGGAGAGCAACTCATGCATGCGCCTGCGCGGCGCCGAGGGCGCCAGCAGACCCCCCGCCACGTCCCAGGACAGCGGCAGCAGTACCAGCACCGCCCGCCCCACCAAGGCCCGCCTGTCCGCCGAGGACGTGGTGCTGGTGCTGGATTGCGGCGGGGGCACGGTGGACCTCACCCTGGCGCGGGTGTACGGCACGGGGAAGAAGACCCGCATGGAGGAGGAGGCGGTGGGAAGAGGTGGGCAGGTAGAATGGACCTGGGGGATGGATGGGCATGTTTGCTCTCTGATGCGAGGTAGGGCGCGGGGGTGGCTGGGCGTGCGTTCTTGTTGCACTTCGCCTTCCTGCAACCCACAAGGATCACCACCCATGTCCTGATGCTGCCATATGCACCGCCCCCAGGCCTGCTTGCCGGCTCCCGCTTCGTGGACGCGGCTGCGTTCTCGCTGCTCCGCACGCTGGTGGGGGAGGAGCCGTGGGACGAGTGGAAGGAGCGCCATTTGGATGAGTGGGCGCAGCTGGAGGAGAGGTGAGGACTTGGGGGCCGGACACGCAAGGCAGGCCACGGGGCAGGCGGGTGCACTGCCAGGGCAACCACGTGTGAGCTACTGTGCATTACAAGGAGCTGGAGGTGCACGCCTTGTTGCTGACGGGAAGGCATGCCCCTGTTAACTCCGCCTGCAGGTGGGAGGCGGTCAAGCGCACCTTCGCGGGGCCTGACGACGAGGAGGTGCAGCTCATCCTGCCGCAAGAGCTGGTCAAGACGATCGGCCACAGGAAGCTGAAGGTAGGTCGTGGAGGCACACCGAGCCTGTACATCCGTTCAATAGCTTGTGCTCCCGGTCAAGATGGTGGGGCATCACCGCAGAGGAAGGGCGATAGTAACAGGAGCAGGGTTTGCGCAGTAGGTGCCTCAACATCTTTAGATGTCACATTCCTTTCTCAGGTACTTGTATGATGCAAGGTTTCGTGAGACTGCCGGCAGCCGACTGCGCGACAGCTGCAACAGCTCATCGTACCTTTTCCGCAAAGTCGAACATCACGTCACTGGATATATAAATACACATATTATATATGGAATTAGCTACCACTGTCGACTGCCCGTCGTCCCTTTTCACAACACGCAAACCTTCCCGACAACATCCTGTCCTTGCGCCTCGTTCGCTGTACGCCCTGCGCCCCCGCCCCTGGCACGCAGAAGCTTCCCGCTATCGATGACCCCAGCGGCGATGGCAGCAACTACCTGCTCCGCGTGGACACGGCCGCCACGCCCGAGCGCCTGCTGCTGCCCGCCCCCGCGCTGGAGGCCCTGGTGTTCAAGCCCGTGGTGGACAAAATCATGAGGGAGGCCAAGGAGATGCTGGATGACCCTCGATCCCTCCCCGCCGACAAGGTGTGTAGCTTACACCGAAGCATGCATTTTCGATTAGCATGTCCCGTAGTATTGCGTCTGTACACACGCTTGCAAACTCCGTACCGTACGGTCCGTGCTCCACCGCACCCGCTGGACTGTCCCCGCGGGTGCAGAATGCACGTACCGTACCAGGGTCGTCTTGCACTTGATTCTTGCCCCCACCAGAGAGCTCACCGTCACCGTGCGTACATGCAGGTGCTGCTGGTGGGCGGCTTTGCCGCCTCACCTTACCTACAGCGGCGGGCCAAGGTGGAGCTGGGGGGCCTGCTGACCTAGAGCTGGGTCCAGCGTACGCGGAGGCGGCGGCGGCGGCGCTTGCAGGCTGGAACGCCAAGGCGGCCCGACTGCTGATACCCGCTCAGCCGGCAGCTGCTGTTGTTGTTGGTAAGGTGTCCGGTGCCTGCCGTGCGTACGTGCGGGCCCACTGCGGGATGAAGCATGCAACAAATGTAGCACAGAGCCGAGTAAGCTTACAATGGACTGTTTGTGGGCAAGACTGGTGTCGATCTGCCAACGGGTGGGTAAGCACGTCTGACGTTTCGACAACTGGGGCTTGCCCGTGTTCCCGTTCAGGCGCCGTCTCTTCGGACAGCAGCCTGGAAGCTTCACCGCCCGGCGCTGCCGGCCGAGCTACGGCGTCAGCATGTACGGGCGCTGGATGGAGGAGGACGAGCAGCACCGTCAGGCCCACGGCTACCAGACGAAGGACGTGAGAGCGGACGATGGCACGGAGCACGCTGGTGCGTTCGTGGGAAGGTGGCATTCCGTATGCTGTGTTGCATGCATGCCCAACGTGGTGACTGATGAGGCTGGTGACATGCCGACAATGCACGGCATCCGTTCGAGGCGCCACCGGGCAGCGAGGGTCTATTGTCCCGAAAAGGAGTGGGAAAAGGAAAGGCCGTGCTCAGCAACCTGCCGGTGCGTGCCGCATAGTGGGCGCGTTGGTGTCGTCTCCAAGCCCACAACCCACAACCCACCTCACCGTAAACAAGGTGCACTGTCCGCGCGCCTTGGCGCTCCGTACTCGCCCTGCTGCAGAGGGGTGCTTCTTCCAGTTCGTGAAGCGTGGCCAGATCGTGGGCCTGGATCAGGCGGTGTGCCAGACCATCACCCCGCATACCAAGTGAGTAAAGATTCGGTACACGCTGCCACCCAACGCCGGGAAGAGGTGCAACTGGAACGATGTTGTTTCGTTGGTCAAGGGCCAAACAGCAGGCTGTAGTCGACTTGCAGCATTTTCAAAGTTGTCCTCAGCTGCTGAAATGTTCGTATTGCCGTACGTGCGCACCGACAGGGCTCAGGATATGTGCTTTACTGCCTTTACACTCGTGGCGTTTAGTGCCCTCGTCCACAGCATGCACATGGTTGCCACTGCGACGTACCTTTGCTCACGTCACCTCGATTGGCACACCGCAGGCGGCGGGAGGGTGGGGCTGACGGCGCATTACAACTGGCCCTGCACTGCTGGTTTCAGGTCAAATTCAAGCGTGACTTTCCCGCTGTACGCAACCCGGAAAGAGGTGGTGCGCTACACGCGCGAGCCTGGCATGCGTCGCGTGGGGTACGTCAAACTGGACCTGCCCCCGGGGTGGAGCAAGGGGCTTGCCAGCGCCGATGACAAGCTGAAGGTAGGGATGACATAGCTTCGCGTTCCGCGAGCGCAGTGCTTACATTGTCTAGCCGCTTATGCCGCACGTCGTGTTGCAATATGTACCATGTGATGCTCGCTGCGTCGAGGGAACTTGCGTACCAGTATTGTGGGTGTCGCATGTGCCGTTGGGGTAAGCCCGCAAATGCCTATACCACATGTGGCGGCTGTCCTTGCAATGCAGGCCAAGCTCACCTTCGGCGCCACGGAGCTGACCCTAACGGCGCGCGAACCCCACACCGGCAACACTGTGGCGACCCGTGTGGTGTGGGACGGTGAGCTGGTGAAGTAGCAGAAAGCCGTGCCACGGAGAACGGACTGTGTGTCCTTGTGCTAACTACGCTTTGGTGCTAGGCTGCTAGCTGTTTTTTTACGTTTCTGGGAAGCATTAAACCAAGGGGCTCACCGGGCTGACTGGCGCTGGGTATCATAAAGGATGTGCTTGGCGTGGCTCGTGAGCGGTGTACCTCCCATGTCCGCCCAGGTTTGTGCGCACCAGTACTACCATCGCATCGCTTACACACTGTTGCGCTTTAGGGTTGCTATACGGTTTGTTGCTGCTAGTTATGGGTATATTACCGTTGGTCAAGGCCAAGTCAAGGATGGAAAGCTTGGGCAAGCCAGGGCGGCGCTGCCAGCTTGCAACCTGCGTGCTAGCAATCTGTTGGCCGAATGGCGTGTACACCATTAGGGGGCATCCTGGTTGCTGGGACAACCCGGCATCACAAAGCGTAGCATGCTGCTACCCGTGCTTGCTGCTTCTGGGTGTGCTGCGAGGTGGTAGCCCTGCTAGAATTTGCTGCGTTCTCTGTGCTCCAGATAGAGCTGCAGTCTGCACGTCCGCTGTCACCCACTTCACACACGCAGCACGGCCATGCTAGTCCGTGCGTGTGTACCGTGCCTGTAATCCTGGAGTCCTAGTTATTTGCTCTGCCCGGACACACAATGGCATTGCCATCTATGTCGTGTCTTGTTGTCCTGTAAACGGCCAGTGGCGGTCACGCCGCCACGGTTGGCCTCCGTATGTGGGCCGGGGGAGAGGGGCCCTCCGATCGCGGAATTGGTGCAGCCGCCAGCTTGGATATCTAGCGAGCGGCCAATAACAACTGACGTTAGTCCGCACTATACTACCGGTACGCGACTACCCATCGCGTACATGCCGTGAATGCACCTAAATTCATCTACCGGTACGCGCCCTGGTTGCGCGTGTGTTAAGCAGTCAAGCAACTACCGTGTGCGCCACCGGTTGGCCACGCCGTGTAGAGGCAGTGCAGGTTGGTAGATGCAGAGCGCGCACTGTACCGGTAACTGAGCGGGGTAGGCAAGGGCAGCTCCGCGCCGTCGGCCAGCCTCCGTCAGGGCCAGTACCGTATCCTGCGTGTCTGCCCCGACTTCTCCCCCCTATGCGCAAATGTTAGTACACCAGGGTTCCATAGTTGACCCTACCAGCGCGTACTACTCTACGCGTACTACTCTACGCGTACTACTCTACGCGTGCCAACTGGCGGACAGCCGCCCCAGCACTGTAGATGGTATCGGCCTTCGCATGGCCTTATCCCCTATGCTAGCAGCTAGTATTGGTAGCAACTAAGTCCGGGCTGACTGCCCGCCACAGTCGCGCAACCGTAGCGGGACGACCACGTATAATGGTGTATACAACCGGCAATATGTCTACGTCAAGGGGCAGGCCACTTGCATCAAAACGGCAGACCCCAAGGCGCCTTCGCCCAACGCATGCCAGCCAGCCCTGCGCGTGATCACCCCAGCCGAACACCCCACGCCATGACCTCCTCCCGCACCAGCACGCCGCGACAAGGGTCACGGCAGCTCGCACCGTGGCCCCCGGCCATCCCCCTCTCCCCGGCAGCACACCGCGGGGCGCATGGTGCACAGCAGCACCTGTCGCACTTGCACCACCGGCCCCTCCCTTTCCGCACACTACAATCCTTTGCCGCCAGTCTTGCCGCCCCTGCCTGGGCCCTGCACCCTCCGGAGCACCACCGCCTTCAGGTCCTGCTTTGGGCCCCTATCTCCCCGCCAGCAGCCCCGTCGCCCGCAGTGCCCGCCCAACCCACAACGCCGTCACACGTTTCAGGTCCGGACGGGTCGTACAAGCGTACGGCAGTGTGCAGCACCTGCAGCAGTAGCGTCTGGCACTCAGCGCCCAGTGAGCGCCCCCTGGCCGTCAGCCCCGGCGTCTGCGACACGTGCAGCCGCAGCAGCGGGTGCGCCGCCTCCACGTGCAGGCCCAGGCGCAGCGCGCGCAGGGACAGCAGACGCAGCTGGTGGCTGGACAGGAGCTGCTGCCTGGCTAAGCCATGTGCTGGACAGTGCATGCGCCTCACAGGACCCGTCGTACACAGTATCCAGGGCCGCGCCGGCGTTGCCGCTGCATGCGCTGTCCTTGCTGCTGGTAATGCCGCTCCCCTTCCAATCCCGCTTCCGCCTTGGTCGCATCCGCACACCAGTGTCTCGCCGTACGGTTCCGGAGCAGCGCCAGGGTGTTGCCCGCCGCCGATCCGTGGGTCTGCTCGCCCATCGTCAGCCGGTCCCCTAGGTACGACAGGGGGTCGCTCCACACCTAGGTGGACACCCAGGGACAGGATGGCGTAAGTTAGCAGCGCCGAGGGCTCGGGGCCGTTGGGTGGGCACTTTTCTCCTCTGGCTGTTCAGTTTGCGGAGACACGTGCACGAGCGGTGTACGGGGCCCGGTGCAGTGTAGGTTGCGAGAAACAGTCCGAGCGCCACCTGCAGCGGGCATGGGCTGGCTGCTCACCTTCGGACAGGAAGGGCCCGCTAGCCGCTGGAGTAGCGGTTGCAGCGCTCGGCGGTTGGCGTATCTTCCAACAGCGTTTCCACCTGTCAATCGGCGAGGTCAGGTGCGAGCAAGTCGTAAGGACTCTCGCTACACCATGCTGTCCCGCAAAGGCGATGAAGGTTGAGCTGAGGCACAGGAGGAGCATACATCAGACACTACTACGCGCCCAGGCCCCTTTGCCGCCCAATGACGCATGCTCTTGCCGTCTAGGCTCGCGCATGGCAAGTACGTGCCACAGCCCATTCATGCATTTGGGCCGGGACCTTCTGGGCGAAGCTGGATGCTGCACAGAGGCAATGCAATGAGCCCGAGTACTGCACCCAGCCCAGAGCCTCACCATGCCCCGCACGTGCTCCCGAAGTCGTACACTGCATCCCTGAGGTCCCGCTGCCCGAAGCCCAGCTCGCTGTCGCGACCGGGCAGCAGCAGGTAGGGGTCCAGCTGCAGCACGGGCGGCAGCTTGGGCCGCAAGCCGGACCGTAGCAGTGTGACAAGCTACTGCGGGGGCTCGGCGGCAGCGCACAGGCTGCACCAGCAGGGCCGGCACGCTGCACACCGCAGCAGCGGTGACTGCTGCATTGGAGTTGTCTGTAAGCACCCTGCCGAACCCTCTGCAGCTGACGCAGGCTCCTGCTGCTGCACGTGTCGCGCGTCCGACTGCGAGCAGCGCATTGCTAGCTGTTGCCGCAGCGTCCAGCCAGACCCGTACCCCGCCACAGGTGCCTAGCTGCATCCTGCGCGTGGGCAGCGCCTTCATGTCCACGGCACGTTGAGCTGTACCCTGCTGGCGAGGGACACCATGCAGCGTGCTGAAAGACGGATCCGTCAACGGTCCCGCGTGCCTGACTGGCTGTTGCCTCGTCCAGCGGTCCTCAGAATCCCGCCAGCACCGTCCAGAAGCGCCTGCTGGACACCGGTGAAGGCGCCCCGAAACCGTACGGCTGCCGTTACCAACCGCATGTGAGGTCATCGCCTTGAACTCCGTTGCCCGCTACTTTTGGCTGGAAGACTGGTAGCTGAGTGCCTGCCGGCTGCCTAGCGCGGGCGCAGCGGAGGGTAAGCTGCTTGTGGGGGCGCAAGTTGACGCACCCACGTGCTAGTATGTAGCCACGTGCCCCGCTGCCCAAACGCTGGTGCGCGGTTGCCACGTGTCCCTGCCTGCTGGCGTCCGTGCCGTGGGTTGGGGCACCACCATGACTCACGCGACGGGCTTGGGCGGGAAACGAGGCAGCGGGGCACATACAAGCTGTACCGCCCCAGGCGCGCTCTTGCTTGACGCTTGTACCAACTTATGTGTAACGATGTTTTCCGCCAGCCAGCCGAAGGCCTCCGATACGTCGCACTGGTATCGGCAAGCGTTGCGGCGTCGCGCAAAGTATGCCGCCTGACCTAGGATAGGACCTAAAGGCTCCGAAATTGCAATGGTCTGGTCTGCATCCAACGGTTTGCCAAGAAAATTGCAGAGCAATGACCCATGGGTCGCTGCGCAATGGATGCCCATTCCGACAGTCTAGCCGGCATAGCTTCCCAAAGACTGTACAAGCTTCCCTTGTTACTGTGGCACACACTGTATGCATGCAAATATGTTGCGCGCGAGACAATTAGCGCAAGGTTCCGGTCGAGGGTGTGCGGCCCGGGCCGTGGGCCCAGCCGCAGTCCCAGCCGCACGGCTAGGCTCGTTCACTACCACACATAGGACATCATCATGTGTACCTCACACCTGCAGTGTTGCCGGTCCGACGATCGCCTTCCGCCCTGCTCGCGCCTCTGCCTCCCCCGCCTCCACCTCACGGTCCAGCGTGACGACCTCGGCCGCCCCCTCGCCGCCCGCCCCCTCCTCCTCCCCCGAGCTGTACGTGGGCGTGGACTTCGGCACCTCGGAGTCGGGGTTCGCCTACGTGCGGCCCGGGGCCGGGGCCGAGGGGCGGGTGCAGCTGCACACCAGGTGGCCGGACCAGCCGCAGGGTGCGGCGGGGCCAAAGACTCGCACCGCCATCCTGTATGAGCTGGACGGCAATGGAAACGCCATCGCAGTGGTGAGGCAATGATGCATTTTCTGGTGCCGGTTATGCATACATTAATCCTTGCAGTGCATGTTTGCTGCCTACGCCCGTGGCGTCCTGGCACTAGCCTGTTGCGTCCCGGGACCAGCGTTTCCACGACTTCCTGGCGCCGCCGTAAACGGTTTCCTCTTGCTTACGAGTGCCCCCAGGATTCCTGGGGCTGGACCGCCCGCAAGCGCTGGCTGTCCCTGTCTGCCGAGGAGCGGCCCCGCTACGCCTACCTGGAGAACTTCAAGCTGCTGCTGCACGAGGGCCAGGGGAAGGGTGAAGGCCCCCTGGACACGGTGTGCCCGCTGCCGCCCAACCTCACGCCCACGCAGGTGGCGGAGGACTTCCTGGCGGAGCTGAAAAGGTGGGCACCTGGCTGGCTGCGTGGGTAGGAGGAGGTCATCACGGGGCCACCGTTGACCTGCAGCAACACGTTTGCCGGCACCATGTTGAGGAATGGAGCTGTAGCTGAAGAGTAGTCGCAGCCCATGCGGCGAGGCTGGAGCTATCGTCATGCCTGCAGGTTAGACCTTTGCCGCATAGCCGTGCATGTGCGCGCCTGGAGGGACTTGCGTGCATGCCTTCGTGGCATGCAAGGAGCAGCTGCTAACCAGGCGCCCCCTCCTCACCCCCCAGGTACACCCTGACCGACCTGCGGCGCCAGGGCGTGTCTGTGCGCCCCGAGGCTGTGCGGTGGTGCGTCACGCTGCCTGCCATGTGGGAGGAGGCCGACAAGAGGAGGGTGCGGGACGCGGCGGAGAGGACAGGTGAGGAGGTGAAGCTGCCACGGAGTACAGGGCTGCACCTCCCCGACTCTAGGGAACAACATGGCTAGGATCGCACGTGCTAAATCAGCATGAAGCTTCCCTGGTATGAAGCCATGCAATTTGCATGCACAGGTTGCCCTGGGTCTAGTCCTCTGAACTCTGCTCTTGAATATACGATTGTACTCCTCCTCACCGCATCTTCCAGCACAGGTTGCCCTGGCCCTACTGAGAGACACACCGTGCATGCCCCTGAATCTAGTATGATGCAAGCGTGCCGTGGGCGTATGTAGCGCGCTTGGTGCATTCAGCAGTCTGCAAAACACAAGTGCACCAAAGTGAGCAGACTCTGCCCTCGTTGGCCCATATACGTGCACACGCTTACCAGGCATGAGGTCTGCGCGGATGACGTCTTCCCTCCTGCTGACGCTGGAGCCGGAGGCCGCCGTGCTGGCCGTAGCGTTCGGGCGGCCGCAGCAGCAACTGGCCAGTGGTGCAGCAGGCGAGGAGGTGCCCGGCTCGGAGGCCAACCTGCAGCTCCACGGCGCCAAGGGCTCAGCCGCCGGTACTGCTGACGTGCCATCAAAGGGCCCTAAGGGCGCTGTGTCCCCCGAGGACGTGGTGCTGGTGCTGGACTGCGGCGGGGGCACGGTGGACCTCACCCTGGCGCGGGTGTACGGCACGGGCACGAGGACGCGCATGGAGGAGGAGGTAATGGGACGAGGTGCGAAAGGGCCGCGAGGGTGTCTGGGGGTCTGGCTAGGCGTGCTTGCCCCTTGCGCTTCCGCCTTGACCCACGAGGATCATTACCAAGTCCTGAGGCTACCATTTGCACCGCCCCCAGGCCTGCTCGCCGGCTCCCGTTTCGTGGACGCGGCCGCCTTCTCGCTGCTCCGCACGCTGGTGGGGGAGGGGCCGTGGGACGAGTGGAGGAAGAGCCGCACGGACGAGTGGGCGCAGCTGGAGGAGAGGTGGGGACGTGGGGTGTGCCGGATAGTCTCAGCTTAGGGGTGAAGTAGGCCCTCCTTTGTCAAGTGATCATACCGCATGCGTTGGCTTATAGTGTGGTCCTGCAGCGACTACAGGAGACTTGATGGCCCGAGTTGGGTACCATATCGTGAGTCTATACCATGGGCTTACATGCAAGTGCGTGCACGGTTACTGTTGTGGCCAGGAAGGGTGCAGATGCTGCCATCTACATTGAGTGAGGCCGTCATGGCGGCAACCATGTTGTGCCCCCTGCGTCGCGCAGGTGGGAGGCAGCGAAGCGCACGTTCAAGGGCCGACAAGGCGAGGAGGTGCAGCTGGTGCTGCCGCAGGGCCTCGTCAAGACGTTCGAACAAGGAAAGGTGCAGGTATATTCACGAGGCATACTGCTTGCTTGGTAGTTTTTGATCCAATGGTGGTATCTGCGCTGCGCTGTCGTGATCGAGTTGAAATGCGCATGACAGGGTCGCCCATCCGCGCTGTTCATACTAAGTTAGCTCTGATTACCTGCTGAGGGATTAGTAGGACAAACTTCTAGCGGCTCTTGCGTAGAAAGCCTTGGCAACATCCACCACCATAGCAAGGACAGCGAGGAGCGAAATAGCGTGAAGCTATATTATATTGCTTCATATATATGTCGTCGTGCCTACCTTGTGGCCATGCCGCGTGCCGTGCAAGCGCGCGCAAGGTCGCCGGTTGACTGCTGGAATGCTCTCCCGGCACGCGGACCTTTTGCACATGACACCCTCACGGCTGGGTATGCTCTCTACATCCATAGTATCCGCGTAGAGCATAACATGTGCCGATCCGGACGTCACCGGGCGTCTCAATGCCGCACAGCCGCTTCCAACCATTGATGACCCCAGCGGCGATGGCAGCAGCTACCTGTTCCGCGTGGACACGGCCGCCACGCCCGAGCGCCTGCTGCTGCCCGGCCCCGCGCTGGAGGCCCTGGTGTTCAAGCCCGTGGTGGACAAGATTATGCAGGAGGCCAAGGAGATGCTGCAGGACGCACAGCGCAACGACACGCTTGTGGACAAGGTGCGCTGACCGCTCCCATGTGCATAGGACAGGATGCTACTGAACCGCATGCAGCACGGCATGTGTTTCCATTTGCCGTGCGATACTAGGCCATCGGGCTTAGAGGACGTGCGTGTGACAACCTGGTACATCATCCACCACGATCATTCACCACCGGATCCGACGCCCATAAGGTATCATGCGCTGTGTGTGGCCCACTTCCTTACAACGCGTAGCTGTGATGTGGGCAACAAAAGGCATAACATAGAGAAGGTTTTAGGAGACGGCGAAGCGGTTGGCATGGGCAGTGACTAGGAGCGGTTATAAAGACAATCGGACTGCGGGTCATGAATTGCACGCTTATGGTGTATAATGGTGTCCCTTGCGTGGCACCATGGTTCTCTATATGCACGGCGCAGAAGCCAGACATGTTTGTAGTATGGTACTTGCGGTCGCCGCCCTTGCAGGTGCTGCTGGTGGGTGGCTTCGCCGCCTCACCCTACCTGCAGCAGAGGGTCAAGGACGAGCTGGGCAGGGTGCTCGCGGCCGACCCGCGCCCAACGTACACGGAGGCTGCGGCGGCGGCGCTTATGGGCCCATCCGCCAAGCTGCTCTTCAACATCAAGACCCGAGTGCTGATACCCGCGCAACCGGCGGCAGCCGTGGTTGTGGGTGAGCAAGCGGCGGTTGAGCGAGCAGGGCAAGGGGGTGCTGAAGGTTTGGCAGGCCAGCGAACTCTCCTACGGTTTCACTCCAGTAAGCTAATTGTGGCCTGGTACACGTGCAGGTGCTGTGCGGTTCGGGCAGCAGCCCGAGTCCTTCACCGCCCGCCGCTGCCGCCTCAGCTACGGCATTTCGACGTATATGTCCTGGAATGAGAGCCACGAGGCGCACTGCCAGAGCCACGGCTACCCGGAGAAGGTCAAGAAACGCGATGACTGTACGTTCAGTGCCGGTAAGGACGGCGAGGCGATGCGGACGAACGGCTGCGTCCCGGCAGACATGCTGTGGATTCCCTGTCCAAAAGTCCCTGCTCAGAGCTGCGGACCGCCAACAGCAGCTGTACGTGTTGGCGGAACGGGGCTCATGTACCGTAGTGGTAGAGTGATTGCACCTACCAGTGTCTGCCGGTCTGCAACTCCACGCATCATGTTCCCGCCCCCCCCCTCTGTCCAGCGAAAGTCTTTGCACAATACGTGCAGCGCGGCCAGCGAGTGCAGGTTGATGAGGTGGTGACGCACTACTACTTCCCAATCAACAAGTGAGTCAGAGCATCTGCACTACCACGCACCTGCATGTCAGCAGTGTCTCGACACTGCGTACGCAGGTCATGTGCAAACGTGTGTGGCCGCAGCCACGGCCGCAGGTCCACGTAGAAACATACCACACGCGGGTGAAGGGCTTGGCAAATTTGTTGTGACCGTTGCTGCACCTGCGTCTGCGAACACCATACCGAATCAGCAGCGAGCAGGGGTGTTCCCTCGAGTGACAACGGGCGCTGCCCGACGTCGTGTAATGCACCCGTACAGTGTGCGCGTGCGCATACACCTCTGGCTGCCCAGTAGCCAGTCATTACCACGTGCCGCCACCCCTGGGAAGCCCATAGCGAGTGGCCAGCCACGCACTTCCGGTCCCTTTGCTTTGGCGGGATTGCAAAGCGCTCGCACTGAAGGCAGCAACATGTCCCAATTGAGACGCATGCGCATGCATGATGTATGGTCCAAGCTGTATCTGCCTCGCCCCGACAGAGCACGCTACACCATACACCTTCCTACCGGTCCGCAGATCAGAAGTCGACGTGACCATCCAGCTGTACGCCACCAAGAGCGAGGTGGGGCGCTACATACTAGACCCGGGCATGCGCCACGTGGCCACCATGACCCTGGACCTGCCCCCGGGGTGGAGCCAGGGGGTGGCCAGGGCCAGCGACTACACGCTGCAGGTGCGCCGTGCGTACAGATAGGTGCATGCAGGTGCACGACGTACACCTGGCTGGTGGTCTGGATGCCATGCAGCCTCGTAGTTATCCACATGCAAATCCGAGCATGCTAACCATTCCACTTGTTTGGTGGCTTGCAGCTCGTGACCGCACCAACCACGCATGCATTATATACGCACGGTGCCTCGTCACTCCCGCCCCGACCCCGCCCAGGCCGACCGTGCGTCGTGTCTGCTCCACGGAGCTGGAGATGGTCGACATCCCCTTAGTGGCAATGCCATGGTGGTCTCATTCGCAATCCAGCGGCACAACCCCGCCATATCGCTCCCCAACCCTTGCAGGTGGGCATGCGTTTCGGCTCCACGGAGCTGGAGGTGGTGGCCAAGGACCTCCAGACCGGCAACGCGGTGGCGATGCGTGTGGAGTGGGACGGGGAGCTGGAAGGCTGAGGTTCGGGTTGCGCTGGAAAGTAATGAGGGGCTGAGTGGTAGTCACGGACAAGCGCCCATGACCTACCGGTATCGGAGCTGGCGGTGTTGGCCCTGGAGCACGCAGCGGCACTGCCGTGTCCGTAGGGCGGGGAACACGTGTAGTGAGGTCTGATGCGTGGACCGTGCGAGCAGCAGAGACACGAGGAAGCACAGTACAGTAGCCGGTACAGTCTTTGAATGCAAGGATGCGAGGTATTATCAGCAGGGTCGCTGAGTGCCATGTATGTATGCTGCTAGGTCAGTGCTTGAGCTAAACTTGCTGCTGTTCCGCGCACGGAGGCTCGTATCAGGGGTTGCTTTGGGGGTCACGCAGTGTGTTGGCTCTTGCCTTTTTAGTGGTTGGACGGGGCAGTGGCAGCACTCAGGGCGGTGCGTTTGGACACGAACTCATCGTCCGAAGAGGCTCTGCGCAGGAAGTGTGAGATTAGGCTGGCCGGAGGCGTAGCTCATAAACCGGTAGTAGTCCTGTAGTGCCTGTATGTCCACGGCTGCCGTACCATGTTACCATTGGCATGGTGTTGGTGCTGGGTGCGTATGTAGCCAGTTGCAGTACGCGAAAGGTTGTAGCCGCGTGCGTGCACGCCGTCTGACCACGTTTACGTGGCCAACGGAGAAAAGGTCAGCGCATGCTGCCCACATATGAGCGGCGGAAGAGAATGTGACAGGCGCTGGAAGGCAGCACGCCACGTAACCCTGGCAGGGACTGATGTGCTTGTTTGCCATGCTAGCTAGGACAGTGTTGTGCAGGTGTTGTGGACGTAGGTCGCCATGCTTTCGGCCGCGCGTTGCCACGTGCCGTTATGGCCCCTTCCAAAGAGGTGCTATGCGGTGCTTACGATTCCCACAGGAGCAGTTTATTCGAGGTTAACGGAGGCCGTGAAACACCTTGCTCTTGCCGTCCTGTGCCTGTAGATGCCTGCTGGGACGTGCCACGTGCCGTTAGGTGAGCTCCGGCGCCTGCCGTCGTCCAGCCTACGCGGTGGCCAGTGCGCCCGCACGGCAACGCGTGGCGTGAAGAGCCTGCAAAGCCACCGTAGCCATGCACATCTGCGCACATGGGTCAAAAACTGACGCCAAGAAGCCGACAGTCTCACAGTAGGCTTTTGTGCTGCTCTGCGAATACGATATGGTCTTTGCATTGGTTACAGGTCTCCTGTCGCTGTATGCCTGGTAAGGCCGAGACTGACAATGCTGACCCAAATGACCCATGGGTCGCTTCGCCATGCGCCGTAAACCTCACGCTGTGCCGGAACAAGCCTACAGCCCAAAACGCGCTTAGCCAGCAGACAAATCGTAGCTTTATAGCTTTTTTCATCCGATTAGTCAATATGCTGCGCTCTGCCAACGTGTACCACGGCCCCAGTCGCGGCAATGTGGGCCCGGCCGCGAGCCCCGCTGCCACAGCCGTAACCCATGCAAGCATTAGATCCACGAGACAGACACTTCAACCGCTAAGCGTTAGGAATTGCCATGCGTCGCGCGCCCCGAGGTCTGCCTGGCGCCCTCCTCGCGCTGCCTCCACCTCCTCCTCCCCCTCCTCCTCTCGCCCCAGCGTGACAGCCTCCGAGCTGCCCCCGCCCGCCCCCTCGCCGCCCGCCCCCTCCCCCGAGCTGTACGTGGGCGTGGACTTCGGCACCTCGGAGTCGGGATTCGCCTACGTGCGGCCAGGGGCCGGGGCCGAGGGGCGGGTGCAGCTGCACACCAGGTGGCCGGACCAGCCGCAGGGCGCGGCGGGGCCAAAGACGCGCACCGCCATCCTGTACGAGTTGGACGAGCAGGGGAGGGCGCAAGGAGTGGTGAGGACACTTAAGCTCTGGCAGCAAGCGGGTTGCACAGCGACCACAACCTGCACACATTGCACGTTGACACGTGACGCCCTACGCATCCACACGGATGTTATCAACGACTGAGAGCAGCGCTTTGGTGGATATCTGTCCGTGCCAGGGAGCGTGCTTACGTGCTGCTTCACCCCTCATGTGTGCCACAGGAGTCCTGGGGCTGGACCGCCCGCCAGCGCTGGCTGTCCCTGTCTGCCGAGGAGCGGCCCCGCTATGCCTACCTGGAGAACTTTAAGCTGCTGCTGCACGAGGGCGAGGGCCAGGGCAAGGCTGAGGGGCCCCTGGACACGACGTGCTCGCTGCCGCCCAACCTCAAGCCTACGCAGGTGGCGGAGGACTTCCTGGCGGAGATGAAGAGGTACGTACAAGACGCATTGGACAGTAGCCGTAGCGGGCGAGCAACGCTGCTAGTGTGCACGTGGTGGCCTTTTAGGGAGCGCCGGCAGATGGCGGTCATGTGCAGCCGTCAATGGCATACGGCATTGTTGCCCCCGCCACACCCCATTCAGGTACGCCCTCCTGGACCTGCGGCGCCAGGGCGTGTCTGTGCGCCCCGAGGCTGTGCGGTGGTGCGTCACGCTGCCTGCCATGTGGACGGAGGCCGACAAGAGGAGGGTGCGGGACGCGGCGGAGAGGACAGGTGGGGCAGGTGTTTCATCTGGTGTACCAAACGGCAGGCAGGGTGCAAGGACCGGTGGACATGGATTAGCTGCTTTGCGCACGCGTTGCATGCTTCACCGCCACCGCAGCTGCAGTCAACTGCTATGCGGTGCCCGCAAGCATTTGTCGAATTCGCATGAGCCAGGTTTAACCATTTGCTCTGCTGAGTGCATGCATGGTCCCGCGATGTCTCCACCCTCGTACCAGGCATGGGGACCTCCACCATGCCGCTGTCCCTCCTCCTGACCCTCGAGCCTGAGGCGGCCGTGTTGGCGGTGGCGTCTGCCGGGCAGCGCAAGGCGGCAGCACGCGCTGCATCACCCGGCAACGCACCGGACGCCGAGCTGGAGCTGAAGCACGCCGGGGGTGCAACCGCTGATGGCGCCACACCCGCAGGCCCCACACCCGCCAAGGCCCGGCTGACCGCCGAGGACGTGGTGCTGGTGCTGGACTGCGGCGGGGGCACGGTGGACCTCACCCTCTCGCGGGTGTACGGCACGGGGGCCGGAGTGAGGCTGGAGGAGGCGGTGGTGGGACGAGGTACGGGCCAGGTGTTGGAGTGGTGCGGTCCGGGCTCCATGCGAGGTGTTGCTTCACCCCTGCCTGCTTGGCATTTGTTTCGACATTCTAGGGTTTTGCCGGCGATGACTGAAGCCTGCGGCTCCTACCCGACTCCCGACTGTTAATTGCATTGTGCACATGCCGTGGTCTGGCCCCAGGCCACCCATGTCCTGATGCCGTCATCCATGTCCCTTGCACCGCCCCCAGGCGTGCTGGCCGGCTCCCGCTTCGTGGACGCGGCCGCCTTC